>SNQJ01S0068175.1:0-39373 GCA_010110895.2 Picea sitchensis | reverse complement strand
CAATCAATAGCACATGTCGATGTAAATACAAAAAAAATAACATATCATCAAATCCACAATATCTCATATTCATAATCCAAACAACCAATTGTATAAAGAACCAGATCACTTGCACACAAGTGTCCTCAAAGAATAAGTCTGCTCAGTGCGTGCAAGAGCATGATGTTACATACACCCCCTCTTGTTTTAAATTTCGTCCCGAAGTTTCACAGTATGTAAGTGCCGAAATAAAGTGTATCATAGTATCATATGTCTAGCTTTAAAACAAAAATGGAAACTGGTGCCGCATATCATATGCGTCCTCCCAGGTCGTTGAGTGTGGACTATCGTTGTCCCACTGGACCTTGACCTAATCTATTGTTCGACGTTGTAGTTATCGAATTTGATGGCCTAAGATACGGATTGGCTCCATCATGAGCGCACCCTCATCCGATACCTTCAAGCAACTCATGTAAATAACATGTGTAGGATCACTAACATAATGTTTCAAAACAGATATGTGAAAAACATCGTGCATATGCCGCAAAGAATCAGGCAAGGCTAGTCGATAGGCCACGAGCCCCTTCTTTTCCAAAATCTCGAAGGGTCCTACAAACCTAGGAGATATTTTATCACCCTTTACAAACTTGATCGAACTCTTATGCGGTTTCACCCATATGAAGACTCGTTCGCCAATTTCATAACTACAGTTGACCCGATGCACATCGACATAACTCTTCTGTCGATCATGTGCTTCCTTGATTATTTTCCTTATTGTTTTCATTTGATCTTCCATTTCTTGGATCACTTCTGGTCCCACTAGGACCTTATCTTCAATCTGATCCCAACTCAAAGCCGTCTGACACTATCGCCCGTAAAGAAAATCGAAAGGCGCCATCTTAATGGTGCTTTGATAACTATTGTTATATGAAAATTCTACAAGTGGTAATAATTCTTCCCAACACTTTTGTTGGTCCATCACATACATACGCAACATATCCTCCAAAATTTGGTTTGTTCGCTCGGTTTAAAATTTTAGTTTGTTCGCTCGGTTTTCCAGCTGATTAGGGGTGATATGTGGTACAATTTAAGTTGGATCTCAAGGCCTCTTGGAAACTATTCTAAAATCATCCAGTAAACATCGAATCTCGATCAAATATAATCCTCTTAGGCACGCCAAGCAACCTCTCAATGTCATCGATGAAAACTCTAGCTATATCAAGTGCCTGATATGTCGTAATACACAGGAATAAAATGATCACTCTTCGTTAGAGTGTCGACTACCACAAAATTTACCCGTGCCCCTTTTTGTCGTCAATGGAAATCCAACAATGATATCCATCAAAATAACCTCCCATATCGATTATGGAATATCGTGGTTGTGTGGTTAAACTTGTCGACGCCTGCGGCTTTAGCCTTCACCTATCGACATTCTAGACATCTTGACACCGAGTTGACTATGCTCGCCTTCATTCCTTTCCGTAAGAATACCGGGTTTAAAGTATATCCTCATCTTCGTGACTCCTCGGGTGCAGTTTGAAGTAATATTCTTCATGAGCCTTCGCTTAGGATCAAACTCTCAACGGTCAAGAAGCAGACGTGAATTCATTTTAAATCTCAATAATCCGCTTGTCCAACTATAACTCTCAAATTTTCAGGTGTATCATCATTGTGTTTTGTCCGATAAAATCCTTTTGTACCTCTTTAGAACAGCCATCATAGTCAGAAGTTAGGAATATTTTCACGTGATTCATGAAGAGGTATCATCAATTTAAAATATGTGTGGTCTCCTCATCAACGATCAACCACTGCTTCATTCCTTTTATGTAAGTAATCTCAAATACGTACTCGCTAAGCAATTCCAAACAACACCGTTGTCGCGCATTCAATTCGCTTTGCATAAAGATGTGTTGTAAACCACAATGGTCCATTTTAGTTCAAATTTTCATCCAATAAGGTAGTAGTTCCACTGCTAAAATACACAATGGCGCTAACTCCAAATCATGCATCGCATAGTTCTCCTCATGCCTTCTCAACTTTACTCCCAGATGTTTATCAATTTCACCATCTTTGCAGTCAAGACTCTTAAGTCTTTTGTATGCATATGTGCATACCAAGAAACTTTCATTCATGTCGTGGACCCTTAGTATTTGGTGGTTATAAACAACCCTTGAGCCTTCGAAATGAGTCCGTGCATTTCTCGGTCCAACAAACTTCTTTTTCTCGTTTTAATTTCGTGATTGGATTCTCTATCTTTGAAAACCTCAAAGAACTGGCTGGGATAGTATCCTGCTAAACCCATGAATTTACGCACTTCGACATTCATCTACGTGAGCTCAATGCCCTTATAAATGGTATTTCTACATTTGTTGGATCCACACCGGATACCTTTTAACCGAAGATTATAGTTCTAAGCAATACTAAATCTTATTGATAAAATGAGCATTTAGATAGCTTCCCAAACAATTTGTTCTCTTGTAGACACTGAAGCACCAAAGCGTAAGTGCTCGTCATGCTCATCCATCATCTGAGATTAAACTGTAATATCACCAATGAATACTTGACAAACGGTTCAAGAATTCGAACACCTCTTTCATTAAGCTCATAAATACCCCTAGGGAAATTGTCAGTCCAAACGGTAAAACATTAAACCTTCATAATGTCCAACCCTCATCTTAAAGGAGGTATTAGGATGCTAATCCTCTCTGATCCATAACCGAGATACCCCCATCTCAAGTTGATCTCTTTGAAAACCGTCGCGACTCTTTCATCCGCACATCAACAAACAAATCGCACCTAGCCCGATATATTGATTTTTCATCACCTTCCTTGTTCATTGATGGTAGTCAATGTGAGTATCCACGCTCCATCCTTCTTCTGAATGAAAATAACAGATGCACCCAACGGTGACACACTAAGACGTATAAATCCCAGGTCCAAAAAATACTTTAGTTTCATTTTCAACTCATATAACTCAAGTGTTGGCATCCGATAAGGAATTCTTACTATCAAATCGGTTCCCGGTTTCAGGTCTAAGGAAAATTCCAGTTCCCTCTCTGGTAGCATCCCAAGTAACTCCTCTGGAAATACATCCACAAACTCTCATACTACCGAAGGGTTTTCCAAATTCTTCCGCTTTACACCTTTTTCATTTAACACTAGGATCACATAAAGATTAGATCCCTTGTGCATGCTCTTTTCAGAGATGCAAAGGTGATGAACCTCGTGGAAAATCCCCTCGCCAACCTACAATTATGCATCTCAGTCCCTCATCATCGACCAAGCTCAACGCTTTCATCTCGGAGTATCACCCTTTGCTGCGGATTCCAACCACCATACCAATCATCATGACGCCATAAGACCCAACATCTGGACATACATGTTGTCCCCAGGACAAAATTTCCTAGGTTGAGGCTATCCTAACCCTCTCCAAACTTTTTGTCGGCTCCTCAAACTATTTCCTAGAAAGATAAACTGGCCATGTTTGACTACCTTACCTTAATTATTTTTAGCATCGTGACGAATGAAACTCTCGGTAGCACTGGATCTATCAAAATACTAAGGGTTTGGTCAATTACTGTACCTGTAGTCTCTAGCATAGTCAAATGATTATCTTACTGGTGGTTATTCATAATTTAATGAATCTAATGGGCCTTGCCCAAAAACTCCAACGGTAGTGGGTCTGACTGATACAAATTCTCTAGTCCTCTCCACAAGACAATCACACTAGTAGTGTGGCTCACCACATGTCCAACACCCATTCTTTAGTCTAGTATTCATGAAAATCAAGCAGAAGTTTGGAAACCCTACCCGGCCTGCACCTAGTGGTATGTCTCCGTTGAACAGGACTAAATCAAGCGCCTACGACGCCGCTACCGGTGTTGTGGTCCCTCAGGAGTTCGCTGTTGAGGCATTGGTTGCCGAGGTGTAGTGAAAAGTGGAATCCTCTCCGATGCCATGATATTCCGGTGAATGTTCAGCTGTGTTTGATGTTGTAGCGCACTTTCGTAAATGACATACGTTCCACCGGTCTTGTTGGAGTCCTTACCACTTCACCCATAATCTCTCCTACTATGAGGGCTTTTGAAAATAATTATGCAAGGTTTATGCAACCAAACTTACCTTTGCATGAATGTCTACATTAAGGCCAACACAACTTATTGGCTCTCGATTTTCTGGTATTCAAAAAAAGTGTAGCATACCCAAGCACATGAAGTTTAAGTCTCTACAATTTCTGCACCGCATACTAAGGCATGCTGAAGTCATTGATGACGCTCAATAAATTCTCTTAGAAATATATTTTCCTCCTAGAATTGTTCCTTCCTATGACATGTCTGCATGTTCATCTGGGTGCTAGAGTATCTTCCACCATAGAAGAGAGCTCCCTCTGGGCCTGAGCTACTCCATGCAGATATTCATGTTAGTGTATAGTCAGCAAAGTGTAAATCACATCGCCCATATTATCCAACCATTCCTTGACGGCCAGCGCCATCCGGGAGACCAAAGAACTCGAGAAATTTGACCTTCGAGTTCACAGTGAATGCTACCGCATCTACCAGAGCGATGGACCCTGAGGGGGTTTTGATGCCCTTGCCTCATCTTTATCCAAATGGTTGATCAATGCCTCTAACATACTCTTAAAGGACCTCATTATCCCAACCATATCACCCACAACTACATGTTCCTTCCCAACAACATATTCTTCTCCCCCTTCGTTTATACCTCTAAGCAGATACCGAGGTGTCGCGGTTCCTCCCTAGCACCCTATCAGATACATGTCCTCTAACCATGATTACTTGTATGAATACACATCAATTTAATTAGCGTTATTAAAATCAAATATCTAATCAAAGGAAGTCGAGGATCCTAAGTCACGGGCTCTAACCGACTCTAATGTACTATGTATGTAAAACCCTCGGCTATTATGACAAAATGTGGACGCATAACAAGCTAAAATTTTATTCTAAGTAGGAAGTAACTTCGAATACCAAATGCAAATTGACGATGAACACAACACACGCACATCAGACAACATACAACATAACTGCACTCCAAAGCATACTAGCACATCATGCGCCTAGGTGCACATAACAAAATAAATCGCATAAAAATAAAATAAAACTTTCATCCTACTCCCTCGCAAGGTTAGACCCATGACACATAAGAAACACTCAAGCCAGTTCCCATCAACATTTTGATAATTTAAGGTTCCAGGATGGCAATTGTTCCGCTGGTGGAACAAGGGAGGTATCTCCACTGCTTCCAACACAAAAAAAAGACCACACCTACTAAGCTAAAACAACATCAATCAATCCGCATCGCAGAACTTTAATCCATTAATAAGTAGTTAGATCTCCATTACTCCATGATTTTTGTTCATGATGTAGTTGATGAGGGATTAGGTCATTTCTCCTAAGAGTTGGCTCTTCTTTCAGGGCTCATTGAGGAATGTTCAAGTATAGATTGAGATCGCATGATTTTCGCGAGTTGCCTATGCTTTAGTGCGAGATAATCGTTGTTAATCAAGTAAGCTTAAAGGATAACCATTCAATGCCATCTCATCCTTCTAGAAGATTCCCTTCTAGAAGCTTCCTCAGAATTCATCTTTGAGATGGCAGGGGTTCAAATGTTTATCCTTTCTTGTTATTCACACCCTAGTAGTTCGCCAACACAAGCAACTTATCAGATCCCAAGGCTTAAGGCAACCACGAATCATGCATTCTCGCAGTAAAATATACTAGCAGCCTACGAAAAGTCCTAAAAAATGTGATTTCTAGAAAGAGAAGAAAAGCCATTTTCTGAGGAAAAATTCTAATGAAGAGCCTCAGTATACCATCATCAATACATCATCACATCTAATTCAAAATCATGGGTAACACTCCTAGTGAGCGGGAGACAATTACATTAAGTTACAAAAAAAGTACAACCTTATTATAACGATCCCAACCATTACGACGCACATACAATGACGCACAATAGGAAATAAAATAATCACATCAACTCAACTTGACAACATCCATTTTAGGATACCCACACCAAAAGTATTGGCTACACATGAAAAACATAGCGCAGTGCACCGTAATGTTGTATACATTACTGGCCATCCCTATGATCGTTAATCACTGATGTAAAACCCACCTGGTTTCATAGGGGTCAGTGGCCGAAGTTCCTAAAGAGAGAAGGTGTGGTAAAGAACTTTTCCCCGTAGGAAAAGAAGTTGTATTTTCCTATGTAAACCCCTTATAAAAAAGGGGTCAGTAGGTTGCTATAGGTGAAGTGCTAGAATGACCCATTCTCATAGCTGTTCATAGCTGTGGGTGCTAGATAACTGCAGTTGCTCTATACTTAGGTGCGAGAATGCCTCGCATCGCGGGGAAAATAATCATTTTCTAATCTTCTAGAAGGAGAAACTTCTATGGTGAGGTGGTATCCAATGGCTTGGATATTACTCGCTTTCATGATTTGGGATCTATCCTAACCTCCTCACCTATCCCTCTGGAATCCTATAAAGGGAGAGGAGTTCTCGTGGAGAAAGTTATCTTGGGTTAGCTTTCAAGCCGATTCAAGGAGCCGTCTTCTGATTGTGCCTGGAATTATCAACTTGGTTGAGCGACTTGAGATTTGCTTTGTCAAGATAGGATTGTGAGTACTAAGTAAGATCTATGTCTCCTTTAACTTGGAGCAAGAAGTGTGGGGAACAAAGGATAGTTTTGGACCTCACGTACATCAAGGCCATGGTTGTAATCTCTTCACATTTTATATAACATAGTAATATGATTCTTTCATATAAAGTTTGTTGTGTTTTATTGTGTGATTCTTTGATCACATACATATGTTTATTTTGAGTTTATGCTATCGCTATCACCTTTGGTTGGTTTGTGTTGTCTTTGGTCTTCAATCGCGACGAGGAGCACTGAGCTAATCACAGCAACAAAGACCATGCGTGCTTATGTCGTAAGGTATGTTCCTTGTTCTGCCTCTTATTTAATTCAATGGCCAAAATCTAGGCACGTTTTATCTGCTTTGTTCTGTCCGTGGATCTAAGGAGATCGGGTTTGAACTGTGCACCTACGGATTATCCAATAACAAAATTGACAACCATAATGGGGAACGATACTCTCAAGTTAGTCTAGTTTCCTTGCTTTGACATTGTTTAGTCTCTCGAAGTCTGTAAGATCCATCACACTCTCCGATTTGAAATTCTTTCACCAAAGTTGTCCTTTCCAAATTTTGTGTTTACAAAAATTCTCGCACTGCACTCTTTAGTAACCTGCGAGAATCATCCGGAAATTTAATTCCCATCGTAATCCAAGCAGATGTTCGCACTCTACCTCGTCTAGCCTACTTTAATTCCACTAATGTTTGCACTCCGGGCACCCTATAGCTAGGCTGAGAACCCATTTGAAATTTGTGTTTGGAATTAGGATGTCCTATTTTGATGCCCAGCTTTGTTTGATCACTGGATTGAACTTTGGAGCCTCTATTGATCCTCAGTTTTTACCGCTTGACATTCTTTTGCTTTTAGCCACTTTTTCTTGTTTGGTTTTGAAGGATTAGTCTCTGTTTCATATACTACAATTACAAAGCATGTGTTTCTTTAGAATTGTTTAGGGAAATATCATATTTCTTCACGTTCGCTTTAAAAGAGAACTTTCACTTTGGGTTTCTTTGTATTTTAAGAAAGTTCGTTATTGATTTTAGTGAACGTTCTTTTGGAAACAAAAAGATTTAATTTCTTGCTTTATATTAGATTAGCATCCTTGCATTTGAAGCGCAGCTTAAATCCCGGCATTTTTGATCTTAAATTATGAGAAAAATTCCCCCTCATGGATCTGGGGCATGAATCACAGCATTGGTGTACAAGACCTTTTTATCATTTCTTGAGAATTTCAATATTGATGAGTTTAATATATTTTAGAACATTTGTGCAAGGGAATGATAAATGTTTTCCCTTCTTGTAGCATAGATTTCATCTAAATGAAAAAGATTGCATCTTCATATCCCTGCATACACTAGCCTACTAAAACACCATATTGTCCATGCCATTTTCTTTTGAGTAACAACAACATTAAAATAAAGCGTTTATAAAATTTGATTAGACATTTTATATTTTCCGTAAAACCCACATTAGATTAGTTGTAGGCTTTGGAATAGGTTTGTTGATAACTTTCCAAAGTTGCAAACAACATAGAATCTTGAGTTAGAGAGCGATTAAATCCACTTATTAATTTTTTTCCTGGGAATCCCTTTTAACACGAGGGTCAATCACAAGGTTTCATTGATACTGGCATAGTTACTCACCTTGATTTTTTGGTCTTGTTGTAGATATTGTGTGTATTATTGGGGTCACTTGAGAGGTATACCCACAGTGATGAGTAGAAGCCTCTTCGCTGATTTCCTCTCAAAGGCATACCCCTGGATCGGGGACTGGTCAGATTGAGCTTCTGTAATCAGAGTAGATTGGTAACCTTAGTGGCCTATCTTTGCGGTGTTCTACCTAAAGGTGATCAGAGGGGTAAGTCTTCACTCGCACTTTAATCGACAAGCATACAAACTCACCTCGGCCTCGGAGGGTATACCCACGACATGTGTGGGAGTCGTACCCGTGGTGTAAGTCCGCTAAGCGTGCCAACGTAACTTCTTCCACTCCGCTTCATCTCACTCTTCTTACATTGTTCCTGGCCAATGCTGATTCTCATAAATGCCTCAACTGGTATGCTCATCAGGAGAAGCTTTCGTTTGTTTGTCACTCCTAGATTTTAGCTTGTGTTGTTTGTTTTTCCTAGCGGACTCTAGATTGATTTTTATTTTTCTACGGCTGGCCTCAATGACCAGTCGGCGAACCCTTCCGGAACTTTTTTTTCTCTTCTTATGGAAACATTGGTCCTCACATCGCTACTTTGAGCCTTCCGTGTCTCACACGATTAGCCGCTCTTTGTGGTCGCTTCCACTCAGTAATCCCGGGATCGGCAGTAGGCGTTTTCCCGGCCGTAGCACTTCCCCTACAGTCATCTTCAACTCCTCAGCGTTGATCCTTCACCGCTCTCACCAGAAGGTCTTCTTTGCCTCTTCTTCGGTGCGTCGCTTCTTTCCATTCCATCTTCGGCCAAAGTGAAAGTTCTGGTGCTTGTAACCTGGAAGGAATAAGAAGAAGAAGCAGTGCAAAACATTGCTAGTTAAGAAAGATAAGTAGGGTCAAAACCTCCAACCACCGCTAAACATGTTGGAAAACAAACAGCTATTGTCGTGTTGGGAGTGTTGATGATATCAAGATCACCTAAACAACCCGGTGAACCTAAGTAACGCACCTTTGCAAGCTTTGTGGCAGCCATTCTTAAGGATTTCCTCGGTCTATCCAAGGTTATAGAAAAATGGTCTACACACCCTCGCCAAAACATGTCGTCAGCCTCTGAACAAAATGCTGATGAATTCCCGTCGACTAGTATCGATATAGTTGGGAAGAAGAAAAGTAGAGCCAAGTTCCTGCGTATGGTGTAAAAGTGGAGTCATCTCACTCCACCTTTGCCTCTCAGACATTACTTTAGAAGATTTCAAACCTTGCTTAGAAGATAGATCAAGTTTACGCCTCAACTCTACTGCTGCTGTCACAACCTTTTCTCTCAACCCACCAGTTGATAGAATGATCAATCCTGCCCCCGCTGGGCCCGGCCTCAGTTGATCGGAGGGGTCGCATCCGCTTCCGACTTTTGATAACCCAGACTGCAAGTGGGTTGATCCCAACCCATCCTATTAACCCTAATTTTCTCGGAAGGAAACCCGGTGGTCGACTGACTTACACGGCCGATCCTACCGCACGAGAGTAAAACCCACCGTGACATGTTTTCTGATGGGACTTAAGGTTGCGGGGTGTTCTCCCTTTCTCCCAGAGGGACCTCCAAGTAATAATGAGGCCATCCATTCTTTAGATTGGGATGTGCAACTGACCTCGGCTTCCTTCCCAATTCCTTTTCCTCTATATTTCATGCAGGTGCCTTGTGGTCGGAATTTTCCTCGTGTGGACATAGATGAAGGTTCTATCCGTTAGTGGTTTCTTGTCCTTCTTTGCTTGAAAAATATTTAGTTGTCTCCTCTCATTTAAAATCGCTGGCTACGTAATCATAGCTTCGGAATAAGGCAACCAAAATGTAACCCTTTGTAATCCTCCCTCAATTTCCTATAACTATGGAAGGGAAAACTGTCTTCATCGATTTCATGGTAGTCCACGCACTTCTTTGGGATTTCTTTACCCGAAGCATTTATGTCTATGCCATGGAAAGTTTACATGAAACACCTTTTTTCAGTAGATATCTCTCTCACAATATGGATTCTGCTTTAGGATCAGGCTGGATCAAATCCTCATCATTGAGACCCACCTCGATTGCCAGCCTCCCGAATGGTTCTTGTATGTGTGCCTACTAGTATCTCCCCGTGTCAATTATTAGGCGTTGTCACCCATGGCTTCAAACTTCCGATGACTTAAATCTAGTAGTTGACATGGTAGTCTCTCTGTTAGACTGGAGAATCTTCTGGCTACCCTATTATGGGCTCTTTCCAGAGTTATTTCTTCCTCCAGCAGGACTCTAAAGCCATGGGACTGAAGCTGGTCCCTGGATGCGGAGTTCTCCGGCGAATTGTCCCCTCGGAAATCACATTCAAGAAGAGGTTACAGGACAGCTGCCTCCGAGGGGTAAACTCCTCAGTACCGAAACAAAGCATCTTGGAGAAGGGTTTTTGATTTCAATCTCAAGAAAATGAACCACCTGCAGGATAGTTTTTGCATTCCAAAACTCTTAAAAAATGAAATGAGGTTTCAGAAGATAGTTTTTGTCTCCTGAAAGTAAACCTCGTTAAAATGGTGCCCAGTTGGCCATGAGTATAGTTCTTGTTTCATGTCAAGCCTGTATAGTGTTTGGAAATAGTTTTCCCCCTCATTTGAGTCGTCCCCTGCCTAGTATTTCTCTGAAGACTTTCATTTCCTGGACAAAACGAAGCTGTAAATTGCAAATCCTATTCCATGGCTGGCGTGAGTCATATTTTTAAATGGGCTAAAATAACCATCCAAGGCAATGTTATGCTGTGGGAAGTCAAAGGCTAGTTTTCTATGGTCTGCTGTGCAAAATGAAACCACTCACCCTCAACTATAGTTTCCTCATGGTTCTGTTTGCAAAAATGAAACCGGGTCCAAGCATAGTTTAGTTTAATTTTTAAGCTTGTGTGTAACGCTATTAAAACGGCTCCAAGGAAGCTCTTGAGCTTTATTTGCCATGAAAAGTGAAACAACCCTAGCTTAGTCTTTTTCGTCTTTCTTTTCATGTCTGGGAATACATGCAGGAATAAGCACTGAAGTTTTAGCCTTGTTCTTTCTCGTGGCTCGTAAATATGTGAGAGATCAAAATCTGTTATGCCTCATCACTCTTTCGCATCAGAAGGTTATAGCTAAGTGCTGAAACCCCGGAGTTCTCGTTTCAAAACCTTCAACATGAAAGATTCGGGGAGCTGACCTTGTTCTTTCATCACTGTTAAAAGTATATTTCATGAAAGACCGGTTGAGCCGGCATGGTTTCCATCTCTTTCTAGCCCTCATCGACCACTTTACTAAAAAATGAACTCGAGAGAGCTCTTCTTTAAGTGTTTTCTGAATTTCTAAAATGCTATAGAAAACCCGGCGAGTTTTCGGTTTCTTTGACTCATAAACAAACATTGAAAGGCCCATATGGGGATACATGAGTTTTCGTAGAGTTTTTCGACTCTCTAAAATGGGATGAAACCCAGCGAGTTTTCAATCACAAATAAAACATCGAAAAGACCCAAGAATGGGATTCGAACCACTCCTTCCAGTTCAAGTAAACATACCGAGTAATTCGGCCCCAAGTGATGGAGCTTAAATTGACAAGCATATGTGTTATCCCTCCCTGCTTATGAAAATAAAGAGGTACTTGCTAGAAATGGTGGGGGGGCAATTTGGAAAGAATTGTGTCTAAACCGATATTCCATGGAAGAGTCACTTATGAACATGACAATCTTCACTTGCTTTGTTTTTAGGTTGGAAAATCCACTTGCCTCAGGGATCATACCCTATAAGATTACAAACCCGGTTTGTGATATCCCTGCCAGCGAGTTCTTCCATTTCCAAGACAATAGTCGTGGTCATCATTGAACGGTTATGTTCAACCCTAAAAGCTCTATTGCGCTTTGTTCCTTTCCTCATAAAGATTGCTCTCATTACAACCATCCCTGGATTCCAAATCTCCTCAATCACTTGTTACCCCTGATCTACATCAAACTTGTTGTTTCGTTTCTGCGTCACATGATGTGAATGGCTAATAAGCATCTCCCAGACCAGCTCTTTTCCTGCCTAATTTCCAACTCACATCCAGAATTAATTGTGTCTCATCAAAAATTTTGGAACTTGCATGCCTCAATGGCAGTGCTCTTCGCTTTCACAATGGGTTTTCAAAGCACTGGGACTCTGATTAAAAGATTCCGGCCGAAAGCCTCTGACTTCAACTCCATTTATTCACATCTCTGGATTGTACCAGCGTACCTTGGGAGTCATTAACAATTAATGGTGATTTCTTCGTGACTTGTTAATTACCAACAATCAAGTGGTTTCTACCATGTTCGGACTTTCAAATACATGTATTCACATGGTTGATTCGTACTATAGAGTGGTGTGGAGGATGAAGACCGGATATTTTCCTCGATGGTGATCCAAAGGCGCTGGAGTATATTCGGTAATCGCTGTATAGATCCACACATTGTATGTCCTGGTGGCAGTAAATTTGTCTTCAACATTATTAGATCCACAGTTGTATTTTTGGTAATATACATTCGGAGTCATATTGACATGGATCCAATGCCTAAATGCACTTTGTATTACCGACATGGATCTCTACATGTCGAAGCATTTATTGTTTTGAGCCATTTGTATTCGAAAGGTTGGAATGCCTAATTCCCATGGATGGACATATTATTATGATCAGATTTCGGTTGCCGGCGCGCTCCTAACTCCACTATTCCTGTTCCTCACATACTCTGGATGTATTTCTGCCTTATCACTGCTCTAACTTCATACTTTGGGGGCTCTCTGCTACACATTACTGGCCATCCCTAAGGATCATAATGATGTAAACCTATGTTGGCCTTCTCGAGGGGTCAAAGGGCCCCAGCCCTAAAGAGAGAAGGGAGTAGAACTTTTCCTAAGTTGAAGTTGCATTTCCAAGCAAAAATCCTTGCAGTGCAGCAGCTCCAGGTTGCTGGTATGTGGTGCTAGAACACCCATTCTCGCAGTGCCAGTCTTCATGTTAGGTGCTGAGTTTGCGTGCTCTCTATGTATTAGGGTGCTAGGTTCTGCATCGGGAAAATGAGTGTTTTCTTGAATCTCTAGAAGGAGAAACTTCTAAGTGGTGAGGTGGTATACAAAATGGCTTGGATCTTACTGGGCTTCAAGGATTTAGCGGGATCCTAACCCTCCTCTCCCTATTCTTCAACTTATAAAAGGAGAGGAGTTCTCATGGAGAAAGATAACTTTCTCCATGAGAAAGTTAGCTTTTGTTGGTCCATGAGCTTGTTCTTGATTGGCTTGGAATTATCACTTGGTTGGAGTGACTTGAGATTTTCTTTTTCAAGATATATTTCAGAGTAGCCACTGACCTATGGTTTCAACCCCGGTAGCAAAGTGTGGGAACTAAGGGTGCTTGAAGGACCCATTTACATCAAGGCCATGGTTGTAATCTCTTTCACATTTAATATGGTCAGTACATGATTCTTTTCCTCAAGCAAACTATTTCACTTTTATCGTAACCCTTGATCATACATAGGGTTAACCTTGAATACTATTGTGCTTTCACTTTGGTTGGTTTGTGTTGTCTTGGTCTTGACTATACGAGAGCACCGAGGAAGCTTTTGAAAACAAAGACCATAGGAAGTTATAATAAGGTATGTTCTTTGTTCTGCCTCCTATTTAATTCAATGGTTAAAACCTAGGAAAAGAGTCATGTTCTCGTTTTGCTTTGTTCTGGATCCATGTGGATCTAGGGATATTGGTTTGTGTCCTCACTTACTGATTTATCCAGGGCCGTAACAAACTAAGGCTTGATGCAATTTACGAGCATTGATGCCGACAATAATTAAATGGATGATCTAAATAACAATCAACATACATACAGGAACAACCATTCTAGTAAGCACAATCATAGATGACATAAATTCCATGGCGCATGATTCAATCATTCACTAAATAAAACAGACGACATCAATAATCCTGCAATGCAAGATCTCATGTTGGGGCAACAGGTTCACTTGTCGATCAATGCCTGCGATGATCTGATCATATGGGGTCATACCGCCACATGGTGACCATGCAAGGGTAAACTATGGTGTACACATAAACCATCTCTAAACCACAATCATGTCATAAAACGCATTGTACGTAAGGTCACAAACTTCATTATAAGGAATCAAAAGGAGCACCCTACTAAGATCAAGCTAATCATCTACATCGGGTGACCACAAACATTACCATTAAATGTGCAAATCACCTTACAACCCCTTCTAAATTATTGACCTAAGTTGATAAAGGTGAAATCATTAAAAGAATTATTTATTAAGGTCATTATTATAATTAAACTCTATCAGTCACTAAAGTCAATGACCAAGAGAACCTTTAATAACTAAGTGATCCCAAGAGCAATTATTTTATTGTGTGCCATTATTATTATTGATTGTGTAAATAAGTTGAATAGAAAAATAATGTATGGTCCTATTGGATCTATTGTTCAAGGATAAAAGCACCACCATAAGTCAAACCCTTTTACCATTATGAATTATAAATCATCCCCTTTTTAAAAGTAACTAAAGGAACTTAACTGAAAGGAATTCGATTTGTAAATGCTAAATTCTAAATCACAACTTCTCAGATATACTAATGAATTTAATTTCTAGATATTTTATATTCACCACCAAATTGAAATAATTGAAGACCTTCCACCACTTGTCTTCATAGCAATAAAAGCAACGAATTTATATTTTGAGTTAAGAAAAAGGGGACTCGATACGATCCACTGAAAAAAATCTCTGGGATACGGGGTGTTGCTGGAATTAACTCCACTTATTATTTTAGGCCAAAGAACAACTAGAGAGGCACATGCTCGGATAATTTAATTGAGTGAAACTCTTGGAGTGTGGGGATTGTAACATCTTAAAGGGATTAGGATGGTGAAGGATCCACAGATTAAAAGGAATAAATAAACTGGAGGCTCCGTCCCATCCTTCCTTGGAAAATAATTTTAAATGTCATGGTGATCCCCTTAATCTAATATTCTAACTCCGCAGGTCCCACTCGCGGGTAAACCAGGCCGTTAAAGCTCAACGATCATTAGGATTTAAGTCTGGAATGTTAAGAAACATGAGGAAAACACAACCTCCCACGGAATTTGAGAAAGATGTAGAGATTTATGATTCGGCCGTACCTCGCTTTTATGTCACCGTGACCCATACAAGGAAAGGAAACAAAAACAAAAGATTCTGAAAAGGTAGTGAGAAAGCGACCTGCTCTGCAGAACTAGTCATCAAATGCACTAGAACATAGTGTAGAATCTGTGGGCTGTAGTCCACAATCCTTTCCATCAAAGAGGAGACTATGAATTCTTGAAGAAGATTGTAGTTAGAAGTATAGGATTGTTAGGCAACAACTTGTTACTTCAAGTGTCTGGTAATTCTATCTTAGAAGCTAAGTAGTTTAACCATTTATAAAGAATGTTAAAGTAAGCATATGTTGTTTCCAATATGCGTAAAACAATTATGCTAAGCTTGAAAATGAAATAATGAACATAACTTTCTTATTGTTATTTTCTTAAATTCCCGTATTTTATCAACCAGAAATCCATGTGGGGATAAAGAAGATCCAGGTGGAAACGTTGAAACGGAAAGGTGAACATGTGTAAGGAGAAGACTGTGGGAATCTGTCCCAGCATGCATTAAGAGGGCAGTAATTCCAAGGGAAAAGGTCGTGGGAAAATACTGTGATACATCGTGTAACTGGGAGTAAGAGGAGAGGTGCAAGGGATATACCGAAACCAACCGAAGAGTGTCTCCTACCATCTAAATTAAATACCGATATCCATACAAGGGTCATCGCAAGACACCAAGTAAATATGAACTTGGGTAATCGCCAGGAACTCTGGAGATTTAATGGATAAAAAAGGGAATCTATTAAAATTTTACAAATAAACCGAGTAAACGGTTAACTATAGGGCATGCATGTGTTGCACACACTACCATGAAACACTTAGAATATATATAACTGTAACACAAATTTCCCACACATTGTCTCTCATTATAAATTACAATTTGACGAATAAATTTTTGTGCAAATAAGTGACTACATAACTATAATTTTCTTCTTAAAAACTGAACAAGTTTGGAACCCAACAATTTGAACCTTGAATCAACAAAATGAACTTTTCAAGCAAACGATGTGAACATTTTGAAGTAAACAGTCTAAACATTTTTGGAAGTAAACAATCTGAACATTTTTGAAAGTAAACAATCTGAACATTTTTGGAAGCAAACAATTTGAACATTTTTTAAAGTAAACAATCTGAACATTTTTTAAGCAAGCAATCTCCTCTGGATTCACTAACTGTCATGCGAGGATATACCATGCCTTAAACATAAATTGGTATTCATATAAATAATTTTACAAAAAAATTACAATTACCTACACACGCTGCATCACATCAAGGCTTAAGAACTCACGTCATTCAAATTCTCTTGCTTTTGCCAACTGTTGAGACCTCACTAGTACCTCCCAACCAACGCGCTATGGGTACTTTTCTTCCCCTCGAGCCCCCGAGATGCAAATGGCTACACACACAATACTCAAATAATGCTATCTCCCATCTGACATGATGAGTCCAAATGTTTCAAGAAGATGGCAACCTTAGCTAAACGATGAAGAAACACAACATCTGGTGATTGATTCTACTACTTTTCTTCTTCCTGACATGCACCCTTCTCAGTTTATCCCTTCAATGTAAATTCTACTCCTACATGAGTGGCTTATTGATTCTCGGAGCATCTTATTATATGGTTAAGGATAAAGACATATTTTCTCTCAGCTTCTGGTAACGAATGTGTAACACCAAGAAAATATTTGTTGGTGATGATAGTCTCTTATTGTTGTAGGATCTAGAAAAGTTCAAGTAGATAATGGGCATTTCAAACATAGTTACCTACTTTCTAATGTGAGAACTCTCTACAGTTCTCGGGCTTTGAGACTCAATTCTCTTACTCCCATTTTAAAAATGAGGGCACCTAAGAAGCATCTACCTTTTAGGTGGTTTTCAATGACATTTTAAATTTTTCGACCTACAATGTTTCCACATTATTTTTTAAATGCTTATTTTCACCCATTTCATTTTTCATTTTTTTTATTCAACGGTGTTTTAGTCATTTTTCCATGCTCCTTTCAATATTAAAAATATTTTTACCATTTTACTTTTGAAGTTACGATTTTCAAATAATTTTGTCTCCTTAATTAATTTATTGTTCCATATTTTTTAAATATAGTGAAAACATCATTTTTAACACATTATTTACCTTTACTTCACCTGTCAACCAGCTTCAAATGCACATTTAATAGCCATATATAATAAAACTCCTATACATTTGGTACATATTCCTAAAATAACATGTCAAATAAAACATTTTATGGATTACAATTGAACAAAAGACAAATTTTATAAAAATTATTATTTTCTTCATATTTGTATACATTTGAAGGAAAAAAGTGGACAACATTTAATAAAATTTTCCAATGTATAGTGATTCACATACAAAAAAATGAAAAAAAAAAACCAGTTTTTTTTTTTTTTTTTTTTTTTTTTTTTTTTTTTTTATTTTTTATTTTCAAATATGAAAGTCAATCATTATAGTTATAGCTCATCAAAAATTTGCAAAATGAGCATTGTCTTCAAAGCCATATTTAAACTAATCAACGATATCATATATCCTAAATTCATCATTCTCAATAGACACAAATATCATCTTCTTCTCACCGGCCATTCTGTGGCTTCCATTGTGTCATTTTGTTCTTCCATCTCGCTCTTTGATATCTACAAGTTCTCCAATGATTCCTCCTAATGGTACTTGAGGTTCCTTTGACAATTTTTCCACCTTGATTCAAGTAAAATATCCTTTCGTCAATCCAACTTATTGCATTTCATCTATAAGAGCTAGAATAACATTAATTATTTGTTGAATAAAACTACACTGCATTGATTCATTTTCAATGGTTATGCAATCCCTTCCTTTCAGAGGTTCATACCACGTGTTGTACCCAATCACCAAATACAAAATAAATAATGAAGTTAGATTCTATGTAAAAAGAGCAAAAATTAAAAATAATATAAGATTAGCATGATTTCATAAATATTAGATCACAATTTTTACCCCGAACTCGAGAACAAATCCAAAACCTAACTTCCTTCATTTGAAAAATTTATCTATAAGATAATTAATTAATGCTTGTGGTTTTTATAAATGTTAACCAATTCCTTCTTTCTCGAATCTTTTCCTCATATGTTAGATTTCTAATCACAACATTGTATATATCAATATACTACTAGGAGTCTATCCATCCTTTGCATTGAAATAGAATTATAAGAATCATCTTTCTTTCGAGTTGCAAGATGTGTACTCTCAAAATAACGTTTAAATGATTCTCACCTTTGAATTGAACATTAGGTTGTGCCTATAACATAAATCACCAAGTGCAAATTCAATTAACTTGTGAATTAATAAAATTGTTTTCTAATCTTTATTGCTAAACACACACTTTCAATATCTTATCAAATAAACTGCATCCTTGTCTTTCTTTCCCTGAAGTTTGATTGTACTAATCATTGTTGTGTGTCTCAATGAAATACTAGAAATATCCAAAATGGTGATGTTGTAACTTCAATAAATACCATAACCACTTTTAATTAAAGCTTGGTAAGTATAAGGTTTAGTATCATATCCAATGTTTTGATATTATAACCATGTGGATATCCGCTAATAACTAGAGAGTATTCTTTTTAGGAACAATACTTTCAAGTTTTTCACAATCACCTAATACCACTTTATATTGAACAGTGCCTAGACCATTCCAAAGTCGTAGTGACTAAGGGTGTCATCAAGTTGAACATTTTAAACACATCTCCTTCTTTCTCCTTCAAACTAATCTAAGTTATATTAAGATTTAGAGCCCAAAAAGTGAAATAAATATTGAAAAAACAATATAAAAAAAAAAAAATATATAGTTATATATCTATAACTATTAAAATATATAAATAAATTAACTTACAATGAATAATATGAATGTAATAAATCAACATACATTTTGAATGCAACAAAAATTGTTTCAATACTATTGAAGAGCTAACCTCGATAGTTGAGTTTAACATCATCCAAATTTCTTCATATTCAACATATTGACCATTTCCTCTTGTATTTTCATATACACCTTAGACTAAATAAAACAAAATAATGTTAAACCTAAAAATAAAATTTCTTGTCCTAACATAAATAAAAAATAACACAATGCATCTAATTTTTAAATTCATCACATTTATTCCACTGGACAATTTCTCCCGACCTAACACGTGATACTATAGTTATGATAATTTTATCACCCTTCACTCCTTGTATTGATCTCCAAGGTGTTATAGTCATATCATCGAGAAGATTTTTAATGTCAGGACCTCAGCCTTATTTGTGCCACATATCAATGGTTTGCCTTCTTAACTCTCTGATTTTTATACTAATATTTTCCCATGTGGTGAAGATTCATCTATCAAATCCATACCGGGTTCAAATTTTAACCTTCCAATTGAAAATATTATCCAATAACTCTAAATATATCACTTCCTTTGTGATTTTTTCTTTTGTGTTTTCATCATAAAGTGGGAATCATATTTCCATAAAACATTTCTTCCAAAACTTTGCATCAACATTTGATCTCTCCCGACGACATATTTTAGAAAATTCATTATTGATAAATTTCACCCTTGAATGAGTTCATAGACATTCTCAGACTCATTTTCTCGTTATGATCCCATGCCAGAACTTTTCTTATGAATCTCAAAACCAACATAAATTATACATTTTATCAACAGTTCCCCAAAAGAGAGTTATTGAGGGCCCATGACACACACACACACACACACACACACACACACACACACACACACACACACACACACACACACACACACACACACAATTTCTTCATAGCTCAAAATGATTTCCTCCAATCACATAATACTTGTAGTCAAAACATTTTTGATCTATCAAATTCTTCCCTCGTAGGAACTTCCATTGGGTCAACAAGAACTAGGTAGTCAACCACATGTGCATATGGATTGTACCTAATCAATGCTTTCAAATTGTGAATATGCAAGTGATGCGGTTTTCTAATTTGATATTTTTCCTGCCCTTCTATGGGTTTATAAAGTTGTTTCACATTCAACTAAAATGTGTGGCCATCATCAAATAAGTTTTCCGTCCTCATTCTATTTCAAATATAATTTTGTGTTGTTTTCATAATACCATCCTCTATATCAACACCTGATGTTATTATTTCTCTGCTACATTTAGGACTTTCACTAAAATACTTAGAGCTAACAATGGCTTCTTGAACATTATCAACATTTGTTTTCTTCCTCTTATGATTTAAACGTGTTTCATCTAAATCAATGGGTTCTTCATAATCGATAGGAATAGACTCATCATCATCCATCACTCTTTTGTGTTTATATTGTTTGTTATTTTTGCGAGAATGAGTGATAACCTCATTGAGACCAATCTCAACAAAATCTTCATTTGGAGTTTCCTCATTTTCAAATGGAACCCTTTTAGGATTTCTAGAATGAGTATTTTTCTTTCTTCTTTCATGTTCTTCTCTGTCTACTCTTGCAGGTTCAACCTCCATTACCTTTTGTTTCTTTTTCCTTCCTCCTTGTGTCTTTTCAATATGAAAACGTTGATGGCATCCATGATATTAATCTCTGTAGAGTAAATCCCCACTAACATGTGTGAAAGTCGTTCAACAAAATCTTGTAAAAATAAAATATAATATTTTCATGTTAAATAAAATTAAAACATTACCATGATACTAAAAATAATAAACAACACAAAAATAGAAATAAAAAAACTTATATTGTCTTTCTCAATGTCATCAACGATGGATGCACATAATTCTGAAAAAACATTCATTCTTGTTGTAATTGCTCAATTTGAAACAATATCTAAACTTGATATACGTTCTCCCTTGTTTGACAAGTGCATAAACAAAAACTGTGGTTGGCACCAAATATATATCTCGTAACAAGCCAAGTGCCTGATAATTTCCTTGCACATGTTCTAATTTGGCACAATACAAATATATATGATCTCCATTGTTTCCTTGCTTCTATTAAACAAACCAAGATTATTCCAGTTTGTTTTCACCTTCCACAGATTTCCACTCTCTAACATTCTTCATTGTATTTGATAGCTCATGTGTTATGATATCATTTTGTTGCCTAAGATTCATGGAGGTCCCAGTTTTATTTTTGGATGCCATTATTGCAAGTCATGATCCAGATATATTCATAGATAATCTCTTTCTTGCCATTTTCCTATATTAAGATAAAAAAATAAAGTTAGGCCTTTCACATTATAATAAACTAAAAAAAACATTGAATATAAAAACTAATTAAAAAAAAAAATTACCCATATGTAAATTTTGTTGACCCATGGAGTTATTGGGCTTATGCCAGGACGGTGCCTTGGTCCTGGGGGTTGGGGCGATGTCGAGCATTACCCTAGCCCCCATGGCCAAGCCTCGGGTGTGTCCAGGGCTTGACATCACCCTAGCCCCTCTGCGACTAAGGCACAGACATTGTCCAGTAACCACCATGGGCCAAAACTAATAAAATTTAACTAAAAAACAATAAAAAAGCTAAATGTTTTTAAAAAAACTATACCTAAATTTGACTTTTTTTTTTTTAAATATTAAGGATTTTGTTAATATGTTTTAAAAAAAGTCTCAAATTTTTTAAAAAGTTGGGTATTTTTTAGAAAAAAGTAGAAAACATCTAAACAAATTTAAGGTTTTTTAATTTTCACATGAAAAATTATTATGTGATTCAAAGATAATCTTATAATTGTTGTTTTGGTAAATGGTAAAAATTTAAAAAGTAAGTAACCTATGAAATGCTAGATTAACCTCGGATGTCTTCTCGATGTTTCTTCCTTATAGCTTGCTCCAAATTCAAATAACATTTATACTACCCAAGATATAACACAATGTAAAAAGATAAAACAAGATTGTGTATATATAACACATATGATATAGATTACTGTTAGTATAAGGAATGTGAGATAAATAAAAATTAGGTATATTGTCTACATATATACCTAAAATTATATGGATCATCAACATGTTTAATAAATGTGGGATAAATAGATAAACATGATAAATATTGTATTTAACAGGTAAATAACAAAATAAAATGATGGAACCCCCCTTCCCTCCTGGGGTTCTGTGACCTCCCGGTCTAGGATCTTTCTCTCTTTTGAGTCGAATCGACCCTTCAAGCTCTTGATTGAACCCAAAACAATTATACACATGCCCCCTTTTCTTCTGTGTGCAGGTCCTGTGATACCCACACCCTCTGTCTGCATGCTCTTCAATTTTTGCGGGCACTAGCTCCTTTTCATTAGCCCCTTCCTACATGTGCCCCTTGGCTATGACCTTGTGGAAATATGCGATTATGGGCGAGGATAAGAATGGTTTTATACCAACCCTCTTTTCCCCCCTCAATTCACTACAAAGCGCCACGTATGCTCTTGGCAATACAATGGTTTCAATTGTGGTTTTCTCAAGGAAAATTAACGTCCGAGCATGTCCTGTCCCCGCAATCCTTCTCGTCCATCGATCTCTCATTTTTGGTGATGATTCGTGATCAATGACTGTTATTTATCCTCCCTTTCCTATATTCCTTTCTCCTTCCATGCTCGATCCCATAGCTCCAATATCTGTCGACATGTAGCTCCCTTACAATCAATGACTGTGGCTTATTCTGACTTTCCAACCTTTGGGAGTTTTGACTCTCAAACTTTTTCTTTGCTCCATACCCCAACCTTCCAGATTTAACGATTTGTTGCCACCTGTCTCCCTGAACCTATGGCTAGGATCTCCTCCGCGGATCTGGCCTTCGAGAATCTCAATTCTCAAATTCTTGCCACTGTTGATTGGTTATCTTTCGGAGTGGAAGATCTGCTGACACGTATCCTCCCCAATCAACGGTTGTGCTCCTGCTTTGGGACTTTGACCTCCTCAACTAGATCAATGGCCCTCTGAATCCCTTCTTGATTGACGATCGAGATCTCTTCTCTGGATCTTCAGACCTTTCCTCCTCCAATTTATTCTAGAGTTCTGGATCTGGCGTCGCGTGTCCACCTTCACATTGACAACTCTCGTCACTTCGGATTTCCAGACTTCAGAGATCTCAAATCTCAACTCTCACCTTCCCCAATGGATTTTATCCAAAGTTGATAATCCATTGACACGTGTCCTCCCTGGATCAACGACTGATATTTACTTCGGGTCTTTACCTGGAGTGCATGGATCTACGCCACGTCTCCCTTTGATTTGATGGTCACGAATTACTTTGGGACTTTACCTGGAGAACTCAAATTCACTCCATGTCTCTTCTGAATCTGATGATTATGAATTACTTCAAGACTTTGCCCAGATTCCACATATTCACGCCACATTTTTTTCTAAAACCGACGACACAGATTCACTTCGGATGATCTGATGCTTGGTATTCACTTCAGACAATATGACGGCTCAGCTTCACTTCTATTGATCAGATGGCTGAGGTTTACTTCAGCTTTCCGGCTCTTCAGGCTTCGGAAATCTCAGATCTCAACTGAGAAACCCAAATGTAATTCACCTGAAGTTCACGATCTGTTGACAAGTATCCTCTTGTAGATTGACGACTCTCAGATCTTCGACTATTCGGGCTTCGGGTGTTTCAACATCTCACCTTTGCCTCCTTCTGGATCTCATGACCCACCAACACATACCCCTCTGGATCTAACGGTCCAGATTATCTTCGTCTCTCTGACACTTCGTGCTTCGGGAATCTCAGGTTTCAAACTTGCTCCCTCTTGAGCTCATGATATCTGACGGCTCAGATTCACTTGACCAATCTGACGCTTGAGGTTCACTTCGGATGATCTGACGACTTAGGTCTGCTTCGGATGATCGGACGACTGAGATTTCACTTTGGCTTTTTGGCTCTTTGGGCTTCAGAAATCTCAAGACTCAAACCTTGATGGTTTCTCTCTCCTGTCTGTGTGAAGCGTTAAATCTCGTGCACCTTGTTCTGATCAGACGACTATTGATACTTCATGCTCAAATCCAATGGATGGGATCTGTCCCTCTCCTATGTGCTTCCTTTGTTCATTGGGCATATATCTAACGGTCCAGGTTCCTTTCCACAACCCATCATATGGTTGTTTTCGCTCCTCCTCCTGAGCTTTTGACTTCTTCTGCCTTGGAATATTTTGTTAGTGTTCAAAGGATTCGACCTTTGAACTTTCTTCTATGAACCCGACTATCTGAGTCTCGCTTGTGCTTCTGAAAGTGTTATCTCTTTTGATATTTAGGACTTAGAATAATTCCATCACTCACTCACTTCTTGCGTTATCCCTTATGATCTTGATCTCCTCAAAGATTTCGATCTCCCATGCACTCCTTGTGTTTTTGGGATTTCACCAAACTCAGATCCGAAGGATTTCTTGAAAAGAAATTCTTATCGCCCTCTTGGCGTTCTCCTTGCTCAATACACACCTTCTAGAGCTCTATAGAGTGTTCAAAAACTGTGTGAGTATCTTCCTTTGATAATATTCTCCCTGAACTTGACAAAGAGTTCTCTCTGTGCACACTTTCACCCACTCGATGCCCGCTTGGCATAGCTCTACAGAGTTCTCAGTAACTTCATTTCTTTCTAAACTCAACACAGAGTTATTCATGTGCACTCCTTTCACTTCTACTGATCAAGTTTCAATGGTATCTCTCATAAGCTTCTCTGAGGTTAACTCACCTCTGTCAACGCACTCCTTGCGTACAATGTGCACTCCTTGCACTCGAAACTCAAAGACAAGAAACAATTGAAACTTTTACAATACTTCACTAGTTCATACATTCAAAACATGAAAGAAATATAAAATCATAACAATGAACACAAATACATAAACACACCATATGCAAGAAAAATTGTCTTTCTATTATCTATGTGTCTCTATACAGATGTTTACAAAAATTGGACTTCAATAGAGTCCCAATTCTCTCAGGATCTCCTAACCTAACTCTATCCTGAGTTATGCTTCTACTATCAGACCTCTCTCGAGTTCTGCTTCTCCTATCCGACCTTTCTACAAATATCTCTCTTTGAATCCTCCTAAGTCTCCTAATGAAATCTGATACAAGATCTCTTTAAAAAAGAGGGGCTCTGCGAGCTTGTCCTCTCTCACCTAACCTCGTTTATTACATTGAAGTTTTCATAAATGGCCATCTATTCTGAATTGAACCTAGAGCCATCAACTTGTCAACCATTAAAGGTGACCTTATCTTCTGCTTGTTCAGAGATATGGCTTGGTTTTCACTCAAGCTTACAACATGGACCTGTATAGGATCATATTTCGAATTTAAAAATGGGAGGGTTAATGCCTCTCCCTCTCTGAAATGCGTGTTGATGTGATGGAATGTTGGTGCATTGATGAGGTGGAGCGATGCTCCTGCATCATACTCCACTGCTAGGAAAATCATGAGCTCCTCTTCTCCAGTGTTGAAATCCTCCTGGATCCCAAACTTTCCCTTGGAGTTGTCCTCTTGCTCCTCTCAAACTATGTTGTTGCTGCTACTATTGCTTCTACTGATTCTTTTATTTCTTCCCTGCTGCTATGGAAGGATCTCTTTTGTTCATCTCCCCTTTGTTGATTGCTTTTGCTAACCTCAACATCAACTTCCTGATATCCTCTATCACCATGTCCAACTTCTCCAATGGTTGGTTCTCCTTACGTAGTCTTCTCGGCTGCAACTCTTCCTTATGAGTGGGTAGATCATCTTGATCACCCATATCATTTTCTTATTATTTTGTGGAATTATCTTGCCACCCTGCTATAGGATCCATTTTTGCAGTCTCATCACCAAGATGTTTCTCAGTTTTCTCCTCTGATAGATTAGCTTCTGTCAACTCCTCTTTTGCTGGCATATCTCCAACTTCCTCCAATCGTTCCTTTGGCTGGTATGCTCCTCCATATGCTTCCAACTTGACCTATCAAATGTGAAAGATTTGCACCATTACCCTTCTCTCTAGGGCTTCCAATTCCTCATACAACTTAGAAAAATCCATGTTTTATGTTTCCTCCTCTGTTGCAGACTCCAGTGCTACAATCATCTCCTGTTCAGCTTCCTGGCTGAAAATTTTGAGCAATTCTGATGAATTCTCTTCTCCTTTTGCTGGGGTAGACATCATTGTCTTCTCCATTTCTTCCTCTTTGATAGTTTCAGCTGGCTGTATTTCTTTTTTTCTGCACTTTCATCATGTGCACTAGCCTCTACTTGGCTATTTGGTAGGAATGTCTTGATCCCTCCAATAATCAAAATGCTCCTCTAATCCTCCTCCTAAATGGTGAATTTTTCTAACTTCTCATCATATTCATTCACATGGTCTAAAAATACACATGAATATTCACCTATCAACACTCCTTATTGACCTGAACCCACTTCTGAGCTCTTGATACTTTCAGACAATCTTGTTTCTTTCCCCCTGCCCACCTGGAAAATTGGGACTTCTCTTCTACCCACCTAGGAGTCTATGAGATCAACCAATCCCATCTCATTTCCCACCTGGAAATTTGAACTTTCAACATTTCTCCTCTGGCAGCATACGAGACCTCCACTTGATCTCTTTCCATTGCCCACCTGGAAACTCGAAAGTCCATTTCTTCCCACCTAACATTTTATGATATCTTCATTTGATCTCACCTCCTCTTCATCACTGAGGTGTCTCTCAATTTCTGGTTCACAGATGAGAATTTGTTCCGCCACTATGTCACTGAGGTTTTATAATTTCCTCAGCCACCTTCTCAACTCTTGTTGCTGCTTTCTGGCCAACAACTTTTGAACAGACCATTTTTCCTTCCTATTTAGAGGAAATTTGTACGTCCAATGTACATTTGCCTCTTGTTGCATCTTCAATGCTAGTTGTTCCATCTTTACTCTTATCTCATTGAGCTCCAGATCCATCTTTGGATTGCATTTCTCCTTGCGGCCTTCTCTTCGACCACACTCATGGCCTTCAGTAGCCATTTCCACCTTCTAGCTACTCTCCTGACAAGCTTATGGATCACTCTACATCTGAGAGAATCTCCATCTTCTCTCACAACTCACCTGACTATTTAATTCTTTGTTGTTGTCGAGCACGTGCAACAACTCTTTTCACAGAGCATCAGTACCCTGCTTCCTTCACCTGTTGTCTACAGGAAAAATTTACTTCTGATACCACTTGATGTTATTGGATTATCTCCTTTTACCGTCTCATCCCTTTTCCTGCTGTCTGCAAGAAAAATTTGGCCTTCTCCTCTTTCTCTTTCGCCTGAAATCTACAGATGAAAATTCAAGGTCTGATACCACCTGATGCAGTCCCCCTTCCATCCTGGGGTTCTGCGCCCTCCCGGTCTAGGATCTTTCTCTCTTCTGAGTCGAATCGACCTTTTGGGATCCTAATTGAGACCAAAACAATTATACACAGGCCCCTTTTTCTTCTGTGTGCAGGTCCTGTGATACCCACACCCTCTGTCTGGACACTCTAGGTGCTCTTCAATTTTGTGGGCACTAGCTCATTTTCATTATTCCCTTCCTACATGTGCCCCTTGGTTATAACCTTGCAAAAATATGTGATTGCGGGTGTAGATAAGAATGGTTTTATACCAACCCGCCTTTCACCCTTCAATTCACTACAAAGCGCCACGTATGCTCTTGGCAATATCGTGGTTCCAATTGCGGACCGCTCAAGGAAAATTAACGTCCAAGCATGTCCTAGCCCCATAATCCTTATCGTTCATCGATCTCTCACTTTTTGCGATGATCCATGATCAATGGTTGTTATTTACCCTCCCTTTCCTGTCTTCTTTTCTCCTTCCACGCTCGATACCAGATCTCTGTGATTTGTCGACACGTAGCTCCCTTCCAATCAACGACAATGGATGATTCCATATTTCCGGCCTTCGGGAGTTTTGACTCTCAAAATTTTTCTTTCATCCATACTCCAACCTTCCGGAGTTAATGATCCATTGCCACTTGTCTCCCTGAACATGCGGCTAGGATCTCCTCCGTGGATCCGGCCTTCGAGAATCTCAATTCTCAAATTCCTGCCACTGTTGATTGGTTTTCTTCCGGAGTGGAAGATCTGTTGACACATATCCTCCCCAATCAATGATTCTGCTCCCGCTTGGGGACTTTTTCCTCCTCAACTAGATCAACGACCCTCTGACTCCCTTCTCGATTGACGATTGAGATCTCTTCTTCGGATCTTCGGACCTTTCCTCCTCCTCTTTCTTCTGGAGTTTTGGATATGGCGCCATGTGTCCACATTCACATCAACGAATCTCGTTACTTCGGATTTTCGGACTTTGGAGATCTCAAATCTCAACTCTCGCCTTCCTCAATGGATTTTATCTGGAGTTGATAATCCATTGACGTGTGTCCTCCTCAGATCAACGACTGAGATTTACTTCGGTTCTTACTCGAAGTGCATGGATCTATGCCATGTCTCCTTTTTATCTGACGGTCATGAATTACTTCGAGACTTTACCCAGAGTCCTCAGATTCATGCCACATCTCTTATGAATTTGATGGCTATGAATTACTTCGGGACTTTACCCGGAGTCGAGAGATTCACGCCACATTTCTTCTGAATCTGACGACTCAGATTCACTTCGGATGATCCGACGCTTGGTATTCGCTTCAGACGATATGATGGCTTAGCTTCACTTCGGTTGATTGGACGACTGAGGTTTACCACGAATTTATGGTTCTTTGGGCTTCGGAAATATCATATCTCAACTGAGAAATCCCCATGCAATTTACCCGAAGCTCGCGATATGTTGACAAGTATCCTCTTGCATATCGATGGCTCTTGACTCTTCGGATATTCGGGCTTCGGGTGTTTCAACATCTCACCTTTGCCTCCTTCTAGATCTCATGACCCGCCAACACGTACCCCTCTACATCTAACGGTCCAGATTAGATTCGGCTCTCCGACACTTCGCGCTTCGGTAATCTCAAGTTTCAAACTTGCTCCCTCCTAAGCTCATGATATCTGACGTCTTAGATTCAATTGACCGATTCGACGCCTACGTTTCACTTCGAACGATCTGACGACTCAGGTCTGCTTCGGATGATCGAATGACTAAGATTTCACTTCGAATTTTTGGTTCTTCGGGCTTTGGAAATCTCAAGCCTCAAACCTTGATGGGTTCTCTCTCCTGTGTGTGCGAAGCATTAAATCTCATGCACCTTGTTTTGATCAGACGACTATTGATCCTTCATCCTTAGATCCAATGGATGGGATTTGTCCCTCTCCTCTGTGCTTCCTTTTTTCACTGGATGTAGATCTAACGGTCTAGGCTCCTTTCCACAACTGATCATATGGTTTTTGTCGTTCCTACTCCTGAGATTTTGAATTCTTCTTCCTTGGAATATTTTGTCAGTGTTCAAAGGCTTCGACCTTTGAACTTTCTGCTACAAACCCAACTATCTGGGTCTTGCTTGTGCTTCTGAAAGCATTATCTCTTCTGAGCTTTAGGATTTAGAATAATTCTGTCACTCACGCACTTCTTGCGGTATCCCTTCTTAGATTTATCTCCTCAAATATTTCTATCTCCCATGCACTCCTTGCATTTTTGGGATTTTGTCAAACTCAGATCCGAAGGATTTCTTGAAAAGAAATTCTTCTCGCCCTCCTGGCGTTCTCCTTGCTCGATACACACCTTGCAGAGCTCTATAGAGTGTTCAAAAACTATGTGAGTATCTTCCTATGATACTCTTCTCCTTGAAATCGACAAAGAGTTCTCTCTGTGCACACTTTCACCCGCTCGATGCCCGCCTGGCAGAGCTCTACAGAGTTCTCAGTAACTATGTTTCTTACTGGACTCAACACAGAGTTCTTCCTGTGCACTCCTTGCACTTCTATTGATGAAGGTTCAACGGTATCTCTCATGAGCTTCTCTGAGGTTAACTCACCTCTATCAATGCACTCCTTGCGGACAATGTGCACTCCTTGCAATCGAAACTCAAAGATGAGAAACAATTGAAAATTATACAATACTTCACCAGTTCATACATTCAAAACATGAATGACATATAAAAGCATAACAATGAACACAATAACATAAACACACCATATGCAGGAAAAACTTCTTTTTTATCATCTCTGTGTGTCTATATAGATGTTTACAAAAACTGGACTTCAACAGAGTCCCAGTTCTCTCAGGCTCTCCTAACCTAACTCTATTATGAGTTCTTCTTCTGCTATCAAACCTCTCTCGAGTTTTTCTTCTCCTATTCGACCTTTCTACAAAGATCTCTCTCTGAATCCTCTTAAGTCTCCTAATGAAATATGATACAAGATCTCTTTAGAAAAGAGGGACTTTGCGAGCTTGTCCTCTCTCACCTAAACTCATCTATTACATTGAAGTTTTCATAAATGGCCATCTAGTCTGAATTGAAACTAGATCCATCAACCTGTCAACCATTAAAGGCGACTTTATCTTCTGCCTGTTCAGAGATATAACTTGGTTTTCACTCAAGCTTACAACATGGACCCGTATAGGATCATATTTCAAGTTTAAAAATGGGAGGGTTAATGCCTCTCCCTTTCTAATATGTGCGCTGATGTGTTGGGATGCTAGCATGTTGTTGAGGTGGAGCGATGCTCCTGCATCATAAAAGAGTAAAGCTTGTTTTTAATTTTTAGGGGAAAATAAGCGAAAAACAATTGGGGGGAAATTTCGGAGGGAAAAAATTGAGGGGGAAATATTGGNGGGGGGGGGGATTGATGCTTTTGTCAGATAAAGAAGATTTGTTTTCTCGGACCTCAACAAATTGTTTGCATACCTCTTCTGTTGGGACTAGGAAATTTGATAGGATTGTTTGTAATGCAAATGAGGCATCATTTTTTCAGCTAGCCATAATTTTGATCAAAGTGCAAGCAATTTTATTCAACATGTTCCTCATGAAAGTCATAAATATGAGGAATTTGAAGGCATCGATGATTAAGAGGAGGAATATGATGGTGATAAATCTAATCATCATTTTAATAGTAATGAAAACAATCAAAATGTAGGTCAAATTGGAGACTATGATCAACATTTAAATGATTGGGATGAAAATTTTCCTCCAAGTGAGGAGTTTCAAGGTACCGATGAATATTTCCAAGGCACCAATGAAAATGATGGATAAATTTCTTCAAGTGGAAATTTTAAAAGCAATGAAGATGATTGTGACAATGGTGGACACTTTTTCCCAAGTGGGGAATTTAAAGACAACAATGTTGGTGATGATGGATTTCCTCCAAGTGAGGATTTTGAAGGTACTGATGAAGATTTTCCTCCAAGTGAGGATTTCCAAGGCACGAATGAGGATAATGAATAATTCCCCCCAGGTGGGGACTTTAAAAGTAATGATGAAAATTATGGAAATGTTGGGCAATCTTTCTCAAAACAGGAATTTAAAATAAGCAATTTTGGTGCTGATGATTTCCCTCCAAGTGAGGATTTTCAAGGTACAAATGAGGATAATGAAGATTTTCCTCCAAGTGAGGATTTTCAAGCCAGTAATGAGGATGATGAATAATATCTCTCAAATGGCGATTTTCAAAGTAGTGAATGTGATTACGCCATCGGTGGACAATCTTTCCCCAGTGATAAATTAAAAAGCAACAATGTTGATGTTGATTTTCCTCCAAGTGAGGATTTTCAAGATACGGATGAAGGTTTTCAAGGCACTAAGCAAGATGGTGAAAATTTTCACTCAATTGGGGATTTTGAAAGTAATGAAGATGATTATTTCAATGGTGGACACAATGTTGATGATGATTTTCCTCCAAATGATTATGTTGATGATGATTTTCTCAATCATTCAGCTGCAGAAAATCAAGGTGATCGACATTCTCTAGTTCAGTCTTCTGACAATGTTTTTCTTGATACTCCTTGTGGTGATAAAGAAAATCCTTCTAGTGATGATGATGAAATAGTGGAGACATTGCAAAGAAACATTGTGTCTAGGACTAGGATTATACCTTTTTATATCAATCCAAATCATTCTAGTTATACAAGATCTAGGAAACAATTTCTCACTAAATCAATTTCCATAAGTGAATTGATTTCAAGTGAATGTTGCCAAAATAATTGTTTGAAAAGCATGGAATACATGTATGCCTTGAATAAAAGGAAGACATATTTGTCAATGAATAAGAGAATGCAAAATTCATATTTGACGGGGTGCATGATATCCACCAATACAGGATATGATTATCGCATTGGGAATGTTTTACTTTGCAGAAAGGCTTTCGAAAAAATTCACTCAATTGGTAATCTTTGTCTACCAAGAATCCAGACAAGGTTGGAAAAAGATCCATCATTTTCTTCAAAGGTACATCATGGACGAGAGAGTGGTCGATTCACAAACATGTCATTGTCATGGATGCATGATTTCTTTTCCAAACATGGAGAGTGTATGCCAGATAGAGACACAATACATATTCCAGATAATTTCTCAAGGAGGGAGATCTACAACTTGTACAAAGGATATTTGGAAGTTGTTGAAGGAAATGGTAATTTTATTACATATGCATATTTTACAAGAATATGGAAGAAACAATTCAACAATGTTTGTATTCATAAGAAGTCAAGGATGGGGATTTGTAGTATATGTGCTACTCTTAAATCAAGAAGAGATAAATCTGAAGGGGCAGAAAGAGGTATGTATTTATTAAAAAAAAATTTAATTGAATAGTTATCAACTATGAAAACATACGATCAATATTTTCATTTTTGTCATGTGCAGATTCCATAGTCAAAGCACTTCAAGAACATCAGAATCAATAATCAAGTGAAAGACAAAAGTTGTACAAACATTGAAACAAGTGTTATGATGCTCCAAACAAATATTTAGGTATGATAATTGATGGCATGGACCAGAATAAAACACTTCTACCACATTTTTTCCATACACCCAAAAATTTACAAGAAGAGAACTTCTTTCAGTTTCACTTGGTTTGTTGTATGGTTTTCAATGGAAAAATGTGTCCAAGGGTTTACTTCACAGCTCCAAATATTCATAATGATGAAAATATGACCATCACCATAATTCATCATGTGCTCACTCACTGGTATGAAAATCTTCCTCAAGTTCTCTATCTACAGTTGGAAAACACTAATCATGAAAATAAAAATCGAATTGTGTTTGGATATCTAAGAATGCTTGTCGAAATAGGAATCTTTCAAAAGGTGAAAGTTGGTTTCCTTCTTTTTGGACACACTCATGATCATATTGATCAAATTTTTAGTCATTTTTCAATAACATTGAAGAGGAAAAATATTGGAAGTCTACCATCATTGATTGAATGTATTAAGAAAGAAAACATTCCAGAGCCTGCTTTTCATATATTAGAAGAAACTGTTGACATGCAAATATTTATTCAGTGATTGCATCATGAAGAAAAATGTGTTGAGCAGCTTAATGACATTAGCTTCCAACATCAATTTTGTTTCAAAAAAACTGATGGGAAAACACTTATATGGGGAAAGTAGTATTTAACTACTACAGAATGGGGGCCTTCATCAGGTTTATCATTTTTGAAGTACATTTCAGATCATCCAATATTTGCATCAAAGTTATTATTTTTACAATCAATTGATGAAATCCATAATGCACAGAGGTGTAATCGAGATGTAGATTATTCTGAATGCCTTGACAAAATAAAAAAAGTACATTAAGGATACATATGAGTACTTTGATGTTGTTGATTCTTTTTTGTGCGAGTCTTTTTTCAATAGCCAAAGTGACATAATTTCGAGCTCAACAAATGAAGATACAATGTTTAGGACTCCATTTAATTGGCCACAAAATATGCCAAACGAATATAAAGAAACAAACATTGTTGAAGTTCAACAAGAATCTCAAGATGATATTGAGTTTACACAAGCAGAGGAAAGAGAAATGTATATTGATTCATGAAAGTCATGTGCACAACGTGAATCCATGGAAGACCTTTACAGGGGTTCAGTGCAAGATATTAAGGAGGGTAGCATGATTGCATTTTTAGTGTTTGAAGATCCACATGGTTATCCAATCTGGATTGGAAAGGTTATAAATATTGAGATAGAAAATGATGATGTTATTGCAATTGAAGTGCATTGGTATGAAGCAAGTACATGCCCATTCAATGGTGTGTACAATCCATAGATGGTGGTTGAGAAACATGTCAATAGAAAGAGAAAAATAAAGGGTCAAATTACAACTTGTCATCGCACTGACCTCTTAAAATTAGATGATGTTGACATACTTGTTTATGACTTCAATTTGAAAAAGAGAGGAACTATTCACTCCAAGACAATAGAGATTATCAAGAGGTTGCTGCCACAAGAAATAAATGCAAGATGGGAGTCTGTTGAACCTAGTCGTAGATCTAAAAGGCATTTGACATATGAAATGTTGGGCATGCATGTAGACTCAGATGGTGCATTAATTGATAATAGAGAAGATTATGGATCATCTACATCTTCGTCCAATCATTCATCTGAAGACAATTTAGACTCTTATGGTATTTCAGAAACCATGAGTCAATTTGAATAAGTGTATGAAACATTTTATGCATTTTTGATCCATATGATGTTTGTATAGTAACTTTAAATGAGCATTGAACTTACATATGATTTTACATGAAGTTATAAATATTTTGTTATGTTTTATGAATGATATGCTTTTTATTATGGATAATATAATAAAATTTCTTAGTTCATATGTTTTGAATATGGACAATATAACAATACTTTTAAGAAATTATTTATGTTTCATTCAATGTAATTTGTATTTACTTTTTTATTATTATAAGTAAAAAAAATATTATAAAGTGTCGTCGATATTTTAAAGTATATTGTGATATTTTCATGGAATTATGTATTACCTTGTGTTTTGCGTGATAATTAGATTTAAAAAGTAAACATTTAAGGAATCATTTTATGATTTTGTTTATAGTAATGATGAGTTCTTTTACCACATTACAAAAATGTGTCATTTTCATACCCCAATTTAGAATGGGTGCTACCAGTAGCAGTACTTTTCAATTTGATGGTTTATTTTGAGGTTTTAGTTTTATTAGTACCATGTGATAAAAATACGATTTCAAATGATCTCAAATTTTAACGTTTTGAAAAGAAAAATTTTAAAACATATTTTTTTAGGTGTTTATTTTAAGGTTTTTTTGAGCTACTGTCTGAGTTTTGAAGTCCATGTTTGAAAAAAGTTGTAATTTTGACCCCGTTTAAAAATATGGTGCTGCCGGTAGCACCACTTTTTGATTTGGGGGTTGATTTTGATGTTTTTTATGCAAAAATATGAGTTTTTTGGGCCATAGTTCTCGTTTTGAGGTCACAGTTCTCATTAAGTTGATAACTATGTTTTCAATGATGTATTATGTGTTACAAGTTTTTCTTGTAACCTTCCATCAGTATATCAAATCACTCATTCAGGTGAAGGTAAAATCGTAGAGTTTTCACCTCACCAAGTTTTAATCAAGGATCTAAAAGATCCTAAGCATGTTCTTGCAACTTGAATTGTTGATGATATTACCAAGTTGTACAAGTTTGACAACTTTGCGTCAACATATTTTCCATTAGTTGTTGTTGCTCATAGTGATGACTTGAGCAAACTTTGGCATGAGCATTTTGGTCATCTAAAATATTGTTCATTGCAACAACTATGTAATCAACAGATGGTGACTTGTCTTCCTCTTGTTTCATGTAGACATTGTGTTTGTGTCAGTTGTGTTCTCGAAAAACATCATCAGGACAATTTTGACAAATGTGCCTCTTGGAACACCTCGGGCCCTTTGCATCTTGTTCATAGTGACTTGTGTGGTCCACTTTCTTCTCCTTATTTTTCTTGGTGCAAGTATTTCATAACTTTCAATGATGACTTTTCCAGACGTACTTGGGTTTATTTATTAAAACTTAAGAGTGAAGTTTTTGGCCTACAAGGCCCTTGTAGAAAAGAAATATTGACATCAAATTCAAAGGTTAAGAATAAATAATGGAGGCGACTATGTGAACAATAATTTTACAAGTTACTGCACTACACATGGCATCCAAATGAAACACATTGTTCGATTTACACCACAACAAAATGGCGTTGTTGAGAGAAAGAACCGCACATTAAAAGAAATGGATAATTGTATGATCCAATCTAAGGGACTAAGTCTAAATAATTGGGGGGAAGCCATCAACTATGAAAATTACATAGTAAATTACACTCCCACAAAGGCTCTTAAAAATATAACACCAATAGAAGCTTGGACTAAAATTAAACCAAATGTAGGTCACTTCCGTGTATTTGGCAGTATAGCATCGGCTCACATTCCTGATGAGAAGTGTATGTTTGTTGGTTATTCTGAAGATGTCAAAGGTTTTAGACTTCTTCAACCACATTGTTATGAAATTATTATTAAAAGAGATGTTAAATTTGATGAAAATATCTTGGCCTGCGAGCCTAATTCGATGATTGTGCCTTCTTCGGCCTATGAGTCATCCTTGATGTTTGTTCCTTCTTATGTTCCTATTCTGGTTTCTTCTTCATATGATGACAGTGAGGATGAAAATCCACCTCTGCCTGCTGACCTTCCTCCAGATGAGTCCTTTGAACTTGAACCCGCACTAGCTCCACCGCTTCCTAGATGGGTATGTTCAACATGAGAAGCAGTTGGTAATATTGTCGGTGATCCTTTAGATCAGTGTCATAAATGTTCACAATTCTAGTGAGCCTCTTCTCTTTTGGCTCAAGTTTCAGAGACTCATGATCTAGAGACATTTGCAGAAGCTTCAGTTCATCCAGATTGGGATAAAGCAATGAATGAAGAGTATCGTTCTTTAATGACAAACTATACTTGGGATCTTGTACCTCTTCGAAAAGGAAAAAACTTTTCAGATGCAAATGGGTCTACAGAACTAAGTATGAATCATATGGAAGTGTTGAAAGACACAAGGTTCGATTAGTTGCTAAAGTATTTTCCCAAGTTGAAGGAATTGACTATAATGAAACGTTTTTCCCTTTAGCCAAAATGAATTCCATCAACCTTGTTCTTTCCCTTGCTTCCTCACATAAATGGGAGGTCCATGTTAGGATATGTAGACACTTAGGAGTTTGTTAAGATATACTTGGTCTAATCTGTCATTAGGTAAAAGTGTGTTTCTTTAGTATGCATTAGTATGCATTTGTAGTTAGGAAATCGAACGGTCACGATATGTTCTCAACATAGAGTGATCCGACGGTTCATATTCTCCTCATTCTTAATGACCATTGATCCATGGCTTAACACCCGATTGGTCCATGATCTCTATTTAAAGAGCATGGAGGTTCATTTGTCGATGATCGATTGTGAGTAACTCTCTTGTAAAATATCTCTGTAATTTTTTTATTTTTCATTAATAAACTTCTCAAGTCGTCGTGTTGGTTGGGGCCGAGAATGTTTTCCCATAGGGGTTTTACCCTATCAAAAACATTAGTTTGTTGATCTTTGATATGGTTGTGTGATTGGTTAATGTAGGTGTTCATCCTTTGTTGGAATACCTGTGTTGTTGAACATGGTATCAGATCCTGTTTGAAGACCCTCTCCTGTTGTAGATCGAGATCATGAAGTTGATTTGCCTCATCTCCATTTTCTGCCATTTCCATACATTTCTAGGCTAAGAGGATTGTTCCATATGGGGCGCTCATTTCATTCAAGAATTATTTTCATTTCACTCGAAAAGGTTTGTGTTTTCCCAATATACAACCATTTCAGCTAGATCCAGAGGTATAAAGCCTGAATATACGCTTTTTAAATTTTTTGCAGAGTATTGTTTTGATTTTATTTCGGTTTTATATTGTTTGTTTCTAGGTTTCTACTCTTTTAGCTTTGTGTATGCTCTTATCCTTGTTCCCTGTGAAATCTCAACAAATCAGAAACATATAGGAAAAGATGCATTTTCTGGGTAAGCTAATTGAGATCTAACCCTTGTTGTCATCGAGAAGAGAAAGTTTTTTCTTGTGTGAAAGAGTTTTTTTTAGCACGCTCTCCAAGGTCGTCTTCAACATCAACATCAACAACAACAATCCTCTTGCTAAACAATACAATATGTTTTGTTATCCCATTTGGTTAAAAGGTTTTTGTATTGAGTAAGAGGTCTTGAGTTCAAGTCTCTCTTTTTGTTATTTTTTTTTTTAAAGTTCATGCTCCATATTAAAGTGTATTTCACTTCAAGTATAAAAGTGAATCACTATAAGTACCTTTAATATTTTAGAATTATTTATTTTGCATGAATCATTTCTTTTATAAAGTAACTTCATTGTAAAAGTGAACCCCACTTCTTTTTATAAAAGTGGGTCACTTCATAAAGCAACTTACACCATCACATGGTCATTTTGTTCTCATTTATGCCTTTTTTTAAAAGGGCATAACTTTCACATCTGAAGTCCGTTTTCAATGTCTTTTTTTTAAACAACCTAATTTTTCAAGAGATTTCTATCCATACCATCAGTTTCTGTTTTTAAATCCATATTATCTACATATTTAATATGTCTTCTTCAAGTAATATGTTTCTTATCAGCACCAACTACTTCCAATGGAAATCCCATATGGAGGATTTATTAAGAAGTAAAGGCTTATACCAGATTACCTTGGGAAAGGAAACATAACCTACTGATGTTGATAAGAAAGTCAAATGGGATAATAGGAATGACGAAGCACGTGGACTAATAAGAATGCCCATCTCTCCTGATTTAAGGTTCCACCTTCAACAAATTGATAAACTCGATGAAGCTTGGGAAATGATTGAGTTTGTGTTTGGTAAAAACAATATTATTCGAGCACAACAATTAGAAAATCAAGTACTGAATTTAAGTCCAAGTGATTTTTCTTTCATTGAAGATTATCTATCTAAGTTTAAAACACTCAGAATTTTATGTGAAGAATGTAAGATAAATATGGATGAAGAGCGTTGCATCTATCTTATTCTTTCTAAGCTAGGTAGTGCA
>SNQJ01S0068174.1:134307-153498 GCA_010110895.2 Picea sitchensis | reverse complement strand
TGTTAGAAGCCTTCGAGGAGGCCAGCCAGATTGAAAAAGACATACTTAGTCTTAAAGACTCTACTAGCAATGAAACTGAGACTAGTTCTTCTTCCAAAAAGAAGATCGAAATCCTCCCCAGACCTACTCAAAGTAAAACACAACTTGAAAGCTCTAATTTAGAAAACTTAACTAAAGTTGTTCAAAAATTGTCAAATCAAGTTATAGGCCTAAAAAGGACGACCAAAGAAGCTTCTTCGAGCAAAGGACCTTACAAGCCCCCGTTCTGAAAGCCTTTTCCCACCAACCGACCTAATCCAACCACTGAAGGCCTTAATCTAGAAAGTCTGCAATGCACCCTTCAAACAATTCTAGAAGCCCAAGATAACTTGATGCCTCCTGAGATTTCTGAGGAGGTAGTTGAACAAGACATAGTTCAAGAAGAGGAGTCTTCTCCAAACATTTTTGGACACTTCTCAGATAGCATCTTTCAAGCTAACTTTGAGACAGTACATCCCTATAATACCAGGAGTAAGACAGCCAACAAACCTTCTGCCGAAAACACTACAACTTTGCCTTCAAAGAAATCTAAACCAACTTAGACCAAATAGACTAATGTGAACTCCAACTTAGATTATGATGTAGTTGAAGATCTTAAAAAGTTGAGAGCTAACATTTCTGTTTATGAGTTATTGAAATTTCCATTTTTGCTACAAAAAATGTTACAGAATATCTCAGAGAATGGCAAAGATGGTAATTCTAATGGTAACAAGGTTGTGCAGAACAAAGTTCCTCAGAAGACTTCCACTAAAAACAATCCTGATCCTCAAGATAAAGGAAGCCTTCCTATAAATATTGTAAATATTGTAAATAATGCAGATAAAGTAGCTTTAGAAACTACGAGTAAAAAGCCACAAACTACTACCCTTAGTACTCGCAAAAATGTACCTCCGTTTTTGTTAACTTTCGAAATATTTAATAGAAACATGCACAATTGTATGGTAGACTCAGGAGCGTCATCCAATGTGATGCCATGGTCTGTATGCTATAAGATTAACGCCAAATTTGAACCTTCCACCTTAAAAATCATACAACTTGATCGGACAAATGTTAAAGTTATAGGCAAACTAAAGAATGTTCTTATAAGATTATCGTCTAACCCCAAGGTTCATCAAGTCATTGATATAATTGTTGTGGATATTCCAGAAGTGTATGGTCTATTTCTAAGCAGGGACTGGTTGAAGCAGCTACACGGCTATTTCGCGACAGATTGGTCTCACCTATGGCTTCCAGAGAACGACAAGCCTAATAAGATCAAGGTAAATCATGAACGCTACCTTAATTTCACGATCACATATTTGAACGATCCCAATGAACCATTTACACCTTCTGCTGATTCACTCGAAGTACAAGGGATGGACACCTTCTTCGGAAATTTCATGGCCGAGGCTTCACCTATCACCAATCCTGAACAACAGTCTGAGATTGTAGCATATATGCAGCCAACAGCTTCCATGCAACGGTCTCATGTACCCGATGGAAATCAAATTTGGTCTATTTATTTTGATGGGTCAAAGTGTAAAGAAGGAGCTGGAGCAGGCTGCGTTATTATCAATCCGGCAGGTAACAAAACATTGATTGCATGTAGGTTGGAATTTGAATGTACTAACAATACTACAGAATATGAGGCTTTACTACAAGGTCTCATAAAAGATTTAGATATGAACATTCAAAATTTGACCGTCTTTGGCGACTCCGAAATAGTGGTTAGACAGGTAAGAGATTCTATCCACTGTCTGTCTCCGCATCTCAAAAGCTACCAATCCGAGGTATGGAATTTAATGAATAAATTTGCTTCTTTCAATATAAATTCTATTCCCAGATTGAATAATTCTGAAGCAGATTTATTAGCTAATGTAGCTTCTAAACTCTTTCTTGCAGAAGGCTTGTCCCCTGATGCATTCTCCATCGAGCTGTTGTTTCGGCCATCCGTTCTCGACAACATCACGAACTTGAGAGTATTTGATGACGATCAATAGATTATTAACTTTCTGCACATGGAAGAAACCTTTCAAGGTGCGGTGATAGATGAACACACACACACGACGACAATTTGCGCGATTTCACGGTAATACCAGATCCGAGAACTCCTGAATCTTCATCGAATATGGTAAATTCAATCCCTAAATCTGTAGTTAGATTAGATAAGTTTTACGATCTTCAAAATAAATTCAAAAAGTCGGTCAATTGTAAAACCAATAGTTCCTCATTATCATACGAAAAAGTAAATTTAGGAACTAAGGACAATCCGTAGTGCATTAATCTAGGGTTGGGGTGTTCTCAACAAGAAAAAGATGCATTTATTAAATTGTTCAAAGAATTTAAAGATGTCTTTGCATGGACGTATGATGACCTTAAAACTTTTGATCCTAACATCATACAGCATGTCATTCCTATGAAGCCTCAAACCTTACCCTTTCAACAAAAATTGAGAAAAATGCACCTTAAGCTCGAACCGACCGTTCAAAAACAATTGAATAAGCTCCTAAATGCTAAGATAATTTTTTCTGTTAGGCACACTCAATGGGTTTCTAACCTTGTCCCAGTCCAGAAGAAAAGTGGGGAAATCCGACTCTGTGTCGATTTCCGCAACCTTAATAGAGCGTCTGATAAAGACAACTACCCTGTCCCACCCATGGAACAGATCCTTCAATAGGTATCTAGTTCTGAGAGGCTATCCTTGTTGGATGGTTTCTTGGGGTACAACCAAGTCTTGATGTCTCCACCAGACCAACTTAAAACTACCTTTCGTACCCCGTGGGGCACTTATGCTTATCGAAAAATGCCCTTTAGATTGATTAATGTTGGTGCCACTTTCCAGAGAGCAATGGACATTGCTTTCCGAGGCTTAATCAATTAGTCTGTTATTGTTTACTTAAATGATGTTACCGTTTTTTCCAAAAATAAAACCGATCATCTAGCTCACTTACGAGCCGTTCTACAACGATGTCGTAAATACGACATCTCCTTGAATCCTAAAAAATCCATCTTTGTAGTAGAACAGGGTAAACTCTTGGGATTTATTGTGTCAAGTGAAGGGATGATTATCGACCCCGAAAGGACTCAAGTCATCCCAAAAATTCCCCCTCCTACATCCAAAAAATCTATGCAGTCTTTCTTAGGCCAGATTAACTTTGTGAGAAGATTTGTCCCCAGCTTCTTCGAAATGGTCCGGCCTTTACAAAACCTAATTAAGAAAGACACCCAATATCACTGGGGACCCCTAGAAAATCAAGCTTTTAAAGCAATAAAGAAGGCCATAATAGACGCTCCGTCTCTCATGAGCCCCAATTTTTCTCAAGACTTTACACTCTACACTTTTGCTTCTGACCGTTCCTATGCCGTCGTCTTAACTCAAAAGAATGTCGAGAACAATGAAGTACCCATTGCCTTTATGAGCTCTGCTTTCAAAGGCGCTGAAATTAATTACCCAGCGGTGGATCAACAAGCCTATGCTGTTTTCAAAGCAATCAAACACTTCCGGTCCTATCTTTTGAAGTCAAGGACGAAAGTCATTGTCCCCTACCCAGCTGTCAGGAACCTGTTAGTGCAGAAGGAACTAGGTGAAAATAGGGCTAACTGGGTCACCTCCTTGCAGGAGTATGACTTAGAAATCACCCCAGCTCAGATAGTGAGAGGCCAAGGGTTATGCAAGTTAGTTGTTGATTCAAGAGCTGGACAGCAAGAAGAAAGCGATATGTCAAACCTAGGACAACACGATCAAAATTTAATATGTTGCGCACAAAATCCTGTCAGTCCTTGGTATGACGATATAAGATTCTGTCTTGAACATGGGTTAGCCCCCCATCACCTGGATCCCGCTAAAAGAAGAGTGTTGAGATTAAAGTCTGCCTCCTTTCATATGGTTAATGGTATCCTGTTTCGTCAAATTTTTGACGGTGTACTGATGCGTTGTCTTGAAAAAGATGAAGCAGAAAAAGTATTGCTAGAGTTGCATGCAGAAGAAGCTGGTGGTCATTTTGGTGGTGACACCACTGCCCATAAGGTTTTAAGAGCCAGTTATTACTGGCCCATGCTTTTTAGAGACGCCCATGCCTTGTGTCGTAAGTGTATTATTTGTCAGAAAGCATCGGGGTGGTTACAAAAACCAGCCTTTCCTTTGTAGCCTGTTTCTGTAGATTCTCCTTTTTAGCAGTGGGGCCTTGATATCATAGGTCCAATCAAACCCCCGTCCTCACAACAACACAAGTTTATTGTGATAGCCACAGATTACTTTACCCGATGGTCTGAATCTGCTGCGTTAAGAACCGTCAACACCAGTCAGGTAATTGCCTTTCTAAATTCGAACATTATCACTCATTTTGGTATCCCGGACTGTTTAGTATTCGATAATGCTTCTTAATTTTCCTCTCTTGAGATGAGCGAGTTCGCTTTGGAAAAATGAATAAATTGAAGTATTCTGCTAGCTATTACCCCCAGGGCAACGGATTGGCAGAATCGACAAACAAGAACTTGATTAAAATCATCAAGAGAACGGTGGTTGAAAATCACAAAAATTGACACAATGCACTGCTAAACGCGTTGTGGGATGATAGGGTAACACCAAAAGCTGCTGTAGGTAACTCCCCCTTTTTTCTCGTTTATGGCAGAGAAGCAATTTTGCCACCTCACATTCTTCTTCCTTCGCTACAGTTGTCGCAGAAAATCCAAGAAGAAGATTGTCCCCCTTTGGAAAACCAAATTAACGCTTTGATGAAGCTAGAAGAGGTAAGAGCCCAAGCTAAACGTAAGTTAGATCAAAATCAACTATTGGTTAAAAGCTGGTTCGATTCTAACTCTGCTTTTGATAGGAATTTTGAAGTAGGTGACCTCGTCTTGAAATGGGACAAACCACATGAGGGAAAGGGAGAGCACACGAAATTTCAAAACTTGTGGCTTGGACCGTTTTTAATTGTTGAAAAGTTGGGTCCCAGTTCTTTTCGATTGCAAAATCTAGAAGGACAGCTTGACACCTATCTGGTGAATGGCCAAGCCCTGAAAAGATACTTTGCTTGATGACAACCCTTGTATATTATGTACATGTTTTGCTTCTGTTTTCTTTTTTCGTTTGCTTTTGTTTTTGATTTTTTCCTTTGAGTTTATCAGTTTGTGTTTTTGGAAATACACATACCTGTGTACTGAGCTATTCAGATAAAGAAAACATAAAATTCCTTCACTGAAATAACTGCTAAGAAAAGTGTATAAACATCAATTGTATATTTCTGAAATTTATATCTGTGATTGTCAAAAAGTCTATTGTTTGAAAGAAGTTGACTGATTTCGATCTCTGAGTAAAGCTTGTCATGATCATCTATTATCTTTTTACGCTGTCCCTATTCCTTAAGGGAATGACTCAGGAGATGTCTCCCTGCCTTAGGAAGTTGTTTTTGTAAATGAAACATCTCTGGATCTTAATAAAGGATAGTTCTAAAAATTCTGATGAGGTCTGAAAAAATATGTTAAAATATCATGATTTTCAGCGTCACCCTGCTCAACTATCTATCTTCAAAGAAAAACAAAACAAAACGAATTATTAATAGAGCTGTGGGAAGTGCTTGTAAACCTGTCGGGATGCTGAATAGGTCTGCTAGCAGTGGGTAAATGCATGCATGATGCTAAGACAACTTTGCCGAGGTACTGAACAGGCCCGCTGGCAGTGAAGCAATGTCGGGTATATGAAAATTTTCAAATAAGAAACCTCTTAATGTCCTTTATTTTGATCTAGAACTTCTTGGCAAGATACAAATGTTAGAGTGGGTTAAATGGCAACCCCGTTGAGGCTATGGACGCCTGCTGGTAGCAGTGGCTCTATCAACAGTATTGGAGATTTTATCTTTAATATCGTGACTCGCTGGTCTTAAGACTCTTATCTGTTTTCATCTTTTAAAACACTGCTGGAATAGTTGGTTAATGATGATGTTTATACGATTTTCTGGTTTTTATTTCTGAGTTGGAATTATCTTTGCTATCCTAATCTGAATTTGTTCTTTTGGCAGAGATAATTGCTTCTACCAGTGTGTCGCCATTGTTGGTAGCCAATTCACATTTTTCTACTGTCTTACAAGCTGCCTACACCAGTGTTTTGCAAAAACTTAATTTTTCGTCGCAATTCTCAAATAAACGACACTTTTATTTTTTGCGCTATTTGCACACTTACTTCTCGGTTAGTTTGAATTAACGTGATCAATGAAGTTTGATTTCGCTTGGATTTTGTTTGTATCTGACCTGTACAGAAGATTTTTATGCTAAAATCAGAGCACGACTATGTTTTGATTTGGTATGAGTTTGTTGTGGTTGGATCATATCGGCTCTGATTAAGTTTTTATGGTTTGATTTTGGAACGATGTCGTGGGCTTGATTTGTTATAATCCTCTAAAATGTTATGCGTCATTTTTAACGATTGGTCTAATAAATATGATGTAATCTTCTAAATCAGGAAAACAACTCTGTTTGATTTCGATTTGGCAAAAATGACTATGTTATGTCTGGAATCGATATTCTCATTTGGTCTGTATCGAAGATCTATTAGCTATAATTGTGGATTTGTGTTTATTCATAACGACTGTGTCAAACTCAAACTATTCGATTCTCTCTTGTTTTGATTGAATTGTTGCATATCTTGAGTTAGCATGATCGTTTTTATGAGTTGGATCTGTATCGAAAATAGATTGGATGCTACTCTGTTGATTTTAACTTTCAAAACAAGTTTGTTAAACTCAGATTGACATATGTTATCTCTGTCGAATTCGTATGAGAAAATTCGGTTAATAGTTCGTTTTGCAATGAATTCAACAAATGATTTCATTGAATTCCAATCAATTTTGTCTGCCCCAATTAGAAATAACAAACGATTGGACAACTCCTACAAACCCTGTTATCAAACGATTGATTCCATTATGATTTCGTGTGTGATAATTTACATACCAGTTTTGATTTGATTCGCTAATAGCATGGATCGTTTGTTATGTTTAATATAGTGCGATCAATTTGAGAAAATGATCCTGTTAATTTGGTTTGGATTCGAAGTGATCTTGTGGATAGCTGAAGCAACTATTTGTGATTTCAATTGGTTATGAATCAATTTCATTACTGTCGGTTATCCAATATACCCGAATTCGTGATAACATATGGAACAGAGTACATGCATCTCTGTATTCGTTTGATTGATCTTAGTATTGTTTGCTCTTAAATTAGTATAACAATTTTGATTTGAATGATTCGATATTTGTTTAATAGTGTGAATTTAATTAATTGAGTTTTTTTTTAATTGGTTTAATATGATTCTGTGTTGGATTTAGACCAGCTACATAATCACAAGATTCTGTAGCTAGTCTTTAGGAATAGATTTTTATCAATTTCATCAGCAAAATATCCTCTTAACTTGTCCATTTTTTACCTCTTTCAGGTACATTCGAATTACATTGGGCATGCTATGGCAGTCTAGGAGATATTTATGTGATATAGTTTTATTTTTAGGCCGTTAGTTTAGTCAAACTTGGGATATTTTCCCAGATTTATGTAAACAGTTTTGATAACCTCCATAGGGATGTTTTACCCTGTGGGAGGCCTTTAAATACTTATTGTTTTTTGTAGTAAGGATCATCCTCACTTGTGGGAGAACCGGGCTATGTATTTCTGATACAAATTGAGACGAGAGTTGATGTTTTGTTACAGCTTTCGCTTTCAATATATCAATCTTTTGTTTCAAGGTTTTGCATATCAGTTTGCAGTTGATTATAGACTACTTTAGCTATCATAATCTATTGCAGGATGATATGATTTGATTAATATGCTATTCATATCTGATCTATTTCATTATTTTTAAAAGTACAACAATTAATTGGTTTCAGTTAATGAATCACAGATTTCTCTTCTTCGTTAATTGAATCATTTTGTATAGATCTTTGCATATAGATTTATCTAACTGTGAAGATTTATAAATTATAAAATTGTTGTAATTTTTATGTTTTGTTTGTCCTATAATCATATTTAAAGAGCATTACAGCTTTCCGTTTACGAGAAGCTCTTGGAGAATCCGGTGCGGGTTTCCTCCCTCCGATCAACTAAGACAGTCATTACATTCAGGACAAATCTGGAGCATTCCTTCAGGTCAGTTTGTTTTTTAATATTTAATAGTTTATTTGTTAGTATAATTTAAGTAGTTTAGTTAGATGTATGTGTAGTTTAGATTTGTAGTTAGAGTTAGTATTTTAGTTGTTTAGTTTAGTTAGTTTTTGTTTTATTTCTTTTCATAAAATTATAAAATCGAAAAACAATAGCTCTCGTTGTCTTAGGACATAATATAAATGAGTTTTTCAGGTTTTCATACAAATCTGTAAATTGTAAAGTTTGTACATTTGTGAATAAGACTTATTTCTGTTAGTAGTTAGATATTTAATTTCTTAGAGTTAGCATAGTATTATATAGTAGATTGTATATAGAATAGTTAGATTTGTTTTAGTTTGTTTTAATAGTTATTTTTAGTTAGATTAGTTATTTTAGAGTAGTTTTTCTTTTTGTTTTCTTAGGACATTAGATCGGCTAACGGAGCCACTAAATCTGTCAGGGTGGGTTATCCCAAACGGCTTGGGTTATTAGACAACCTCGGACTGGATCCACTCTCCCAGTTGACGGACGGTCAATTTCGCCCGTCAACACAATGCCCCTATAAGAGTTCCCCAAAACAATCTTTATCCTCCAATTTCCTCCTTCTTCCCCTCTCTTTCAGAATTTCTTCCTTGCCTTCCTCTTCCTCAATTTTTCCCAAAACCAAAGACGCCTCTCCAAGTCCTATCCCCTCTTCCTTATCCTCCTCTCTCGAATCCATCTCCCTCATTCAATTCCCCAACTTCCTTATCCCCTCATTAATTCCCCAACAACCTTATCCCCTCAATAATTACTTCACCTACGTTTTTAATAATAAAATAATAAAAAGCCTCATTGAAATTATTTTAATAATTAATTAAATTTAAATTAACAACTATGATAAATAAATAATCAAATTGGGTTGTTACATACACCCACCCTTCAAGAAAATTCATCTTGAAGTTAGAGTAATTTATAATACAAGGGTAAAGATACATGATTCATACATCCATATCAGATAAACAACATCATCAATTTAAAACACTTATACATACTAGTGTAAATGTGCAAGGCATGCATGTGTAGCTAGCACATACACGACTCACACATGTACTAATGACGATAATCATCACACCTAAAGTAATTCTTGTATGTGTCCAATCCAATCAACAAGACCATTCATTTCATAAAATACAGTAAACCATTTAAAATTTTTACAAAATCCCTCAATTATAATAATTTAGCACACGAAACATTCACTTAGATAATTGTAGTTCAGTTAAGAAATTATAAATAGACATATATACATATTTTTCAAAAAGAGGAAATCAAGAAATTTTACTATAAGGCGAAGGCCCCACACACTCTCAACTACTTCTAGTCATCCTTCCTCCCTAACCTACTTCCATCTTCTATCCTTATCCTTCCTCTGTTGGACTATCTTGGAGCATCAACTATATTGACCTAAATCCAGATAGAACCCATAAGCGGAAGTGTCAACTCTCTTGACCAAGCTTTCCTAGAAGGAAACTAGCAGTCATCATCACATGTCTAGGGGAGCGTGAGCTAACACCATCCTCCGATGACTCCAGGTTTTAGAGGATACGCGGTGGGAAATTCCTCCACCCCTTCTAATAGAACTAGGGTCAACACCCTACCATGGACCATACAGTAGCATTGTGTTGCTGGGAATTTTGTCATCGTATATTCAGTTTCAGGCAGTCTCACCACCTGAAAAACCTTCACTTGTCCACATATCATAGCAATACATTTGAACCAATATAATTTCACATACAAATATTCATACCATATTGTTTCTTGGTTGATGTTCATGACATAAACCTTTTTTCATCATTATCCTTTGGCTATTTCATAGCATATTGACCTACAGATTCACTTATAACAAAAACTCATACATATCTATGCACTACTATCATGTAAATTCATTTAATCATATTCTCAATTCGGTATCCACATACCAACAACTTTAAATGTCAAAATTTTCAAGTTAGAAATAGATTTCATAATACCCATCATAATTCAAATAACGATAAACATTCATAGAATTCACATTCACATAGGTCCATATGTCTTAAAATTTCAAGTGTATCACCAATAGTTTCACAGTTAATAGAAAATAAAAGATGATTAGGCCTTAAGTAATTCTAGCTATGTAAGTCAAAAGAGTGAGGTATGATCTCTTCGTAAGGTCTCTGTATCCTCCCAAGTAGAAGATCCTGGGCTATACTTGTCCTAGTAGACCTTAACTTTGTTTACTGAACGATTCTTGAGCTGTCAGACCCTATGGTCCAACATGCGTAACAGTTCGACCATGAGGGTTCCTGCGTCTGATACCTGCAATTCCTTCCAATTCAGTTTATGAGATTCATCAGCAACATAATGATGTAGAATAGATACATGAAAAACATTATGAGTTTTATGAAAGTGGGGTGGGAATATGAGACAATAGGCAATGGGTCCAATTCTCTTTTGGATTTTGAACGGTCCTATAAATCGAGGCAACAAATTTTTCCCCTTGAACCGAATAGTACTCTTATTAGGTTTGATACGAATGAAAACTTGATCTCCCACTTTATAACTTCGGTCAGTCCTATGTACATCAACATAATGTTTTTTTCTATCCTGTGCTTCCTTTAGTCATTGCCTAATCTGAATCACTTGTTCCTCCATCTCTTGAATCAATTCTGGCACAACTGTCACTCGGTCTTCTAACCTTTCCTAACTCCATGGGGTTCTACATGGCCTTCCATACAGAGCTTCATAGGGTGGAATTTCAATGGAGCTATGAAAAATGTTATTGTAGGCGAACTCTACCAAAGGTAGGTACTTCTCCCAATGGGTTTGATTATCCATAACATACATCCTAAGAATGTATTCCATAACCTAATTTACTCTCTCTGTTTTCCCATCTGTTTCGGGATGATATGTTGTGCTTAAGTTCCACTGAGTTCCCAATGTTGACTGTAAACTTGTCCAAAACCTAGATGTGAATCAGGAGTCCCTATCTGAAATGATATTCTTGGGTAACCCATGCAGACATATGACCTCACTTATAAATGCTCGTTCCACATCAGTGACATCATAAGTGTCTCTAACTGGAATAAAACGAGCACTCTTGATCAACTTATCAGCTATCACAAGAATGGCATTGTGTCTGTGCGATGTGAGTGGAAATCCCACAACAAAATCCATAGAAATGACTTCCCACTTGGACATAGGAACATCACGCAGTTGTAGGAGACCTATTGGGTGGTGGTGGTAAGCCTTCACTTGTTGACACTCTAGGCACTTGGTGATGAAATCAACTAAATCACGCTTCATGCCTACCCAGAAGACAAGATTCTTCATGTATGTGTACATTTTCTTCACACCCAGATGTGAACAATAAATTGCTCTATGGGATTCCTTGAGTATGATGCTTTGAATATCCCCACCTTCAGGAATGTACATCCTTCAATGATATCTTAATAATCCATCTACTTCCAGGCTATATCCTTCATACTTTGGATCTAATTTCCTTCCACTCTCGAGGGTTGAAGTAACCTTTAAATACCAACTATCTCCAAGAAGTTTCCCAAACACTCACTCCCTCAGATTAACTTTTAAGGGTACAAAGGAGAAGACATGTGGTCTCCTGCTCAAGGTGTCCGCGATCGCATTCTCCTTTCCCTTGATGTATGAAATCAAAAAATCATACTCACTCACAAACTCACTCTAGCGCCTTTGACTAACATTGAGATTCCTTTGAGTGAAGAGATGCTTTAAGATTTCATGGTCTGTTTTGAGCTCAAAGCTTCACCCCACTAGATAATGCCTCCAAAGTTTCATAGCTAACATTACAGCTGCCAACTATAAATCATGAGGAGCATAAATCTCCTCATGTTGTTTCAACTTTCTTCACACATATGCTATCACTCCCCCATCCTACATTAGCACAGCCCCCAATCCTTGATTCGAGGCATATGTGCAAACTGTGAAGTCTTTTTCCATATCCGTCACTCGTAGAATTGGTGCACTCGTTAGTAACCTCTGAAGCTCGATGAATGCAGTACCACATTCCTTTTTTCCAATCATACTTGACCCCCTTGTGTTGCAAGGTGGTGATGGGTTTCGCTATCTTAGAGAACCCTTCCACAAACCTTCGACAATAACCAACTAGCTCCATAAAGCTTCTTACCTCATGAACATTTTTCGGCATTGGCCATTCCATAATGGCATTTACCTTTTATGGGTCCACATAGATTCCTTCACCGGAAATGATATGACCTAAGTAGTGAATCTCTTTCTGGAAGAATGAACACTTCGACAACTTGCCATACAATTTTTTCTCTCTAAGGCACGACAACACCACTCACAAGTGTTCCTCATGTTCTCTTTCATTCTTGGAATAGATGAGGATATCATCTAGAAAGACCAGTACAAAGTGGTATAAGTACTTTCAGAATACACCATTCATGAGGCTCATGAATATTGTTGGTGCATTGGTCAAACCAAAAGGTAATACAATGAACTCATTATGCCCAAACCAAATTTGAAAGGAAGTTTTAGGAATATCACCTTCCTTAATCCTTAACTGGTGATACCCCGATCATAGGTCATTTTTTGAGAAAACTGTTGCTCCTTTCATATGATCAAAGAGGTCATCTATTTGTGGCATTGGGTACTTATTTTTCATCGTAGCACGGTTCAAGTCCATGTAATCTATACATAGTCATAAGGAACCATCCTTCTTCTTGGAAAAATTTATTGGTGCACCTCAAGGTGAGACACTGGGACTTATTAGCCCTAAGTCAAGTATTTATTTCAACTGCATCTGCAACTCACAAAGTTCTGGTGTCATCATCCTATACGGTGCCTTGGAAATTGGCTCCGCACCAGGTTTTAGCTTAATTTTAAAAGAGGTAACCCTGGTAACTCTTTCGGAAAAACATCCTTAAACTACGAAAATACTGGATACTGATCCAAGGAGGGTCCTTTCCCTTCATTGACTTCTTCCACTACATACAATCGACAACCTTGCCTCATGCAACATTTAACCTTCATGTTCGAGATAAAGCGTAGAGACACCTTCCTTCATACACTATGGATCTCTACTAACCTTCCTTCATCGTCAACACAAAGCACCCTCTTCACGAAACAATCTACCAAAGCTCAATGGGCTTCTAACCAGTCCATTCCAATTATTAGGTCATATGTCCCTAGAGCGGTGACATACACCTTCAACCTAGTAGTACACACCCCCAGGTCTACTAGACAATTATTGACGCTAGTTCCTACTTCTTGTTTTTCCCCCGAAGCCAACCCGACTTGTTTAAAGTCATCATGCTCGTAAGCTGCCAACCCACACTTTTCTAATGCACAAGGTGAAAGGAAATTATCTGTAGCACCAGAATCAAATAAAATTTTAACATTGACATGACTTAGCATACCTGATGACTCCACCACCGTGGATTTATGTTCTTCCTGATGATTATTAACTATTGCATAAATATGGTGGCTATTACTCACTCTTCCTATCAGGGCCTTTCCTTGTCTATGCACAATGCCTACTTGTGACTCTGGACAGTCACGTTGGTAATGGGGTCCTCCACACCCCCAACAAGTAAGACGAGATGGAACCTGCACAGTTCCCTATGATGGTCTCTGAAATGAATTTCTTTTCGTGGAACCCCTGCCCCTACTTGCTTCTCCCTGAGAAGGTCATGGACCTTCCTACATCGTTGGCGATGAGTGGGATGCTGCACTCACTGCCATTGAAATACATGTTGTAACTACTCTAGGAGTGGCTCTATTTCCATAAGGGGGTGGCCTAGAGCTTCCTCCCCTGGAGAAATTCCTAGGGGCCTTCCCCATGAATCCAGGATGTTGTGGAATGGTTGATCTCATACCTATGTTTAAGCTTATATGCTCCTCTGTGTAACGTGTGTTTTCAACTACTTCAGCTACTGACGATGATTTCCACATCCGTGCCATGGCCCTTATCTTAGGGTTTAATCCATACACAAAATGTTCTGCTTGTCATTGATCGATATACATGTACGAGACATATTTTACTAAATCCATGAACCTGATCTCATACTCTTCCATGATACCATTTCCATGAATTAGAGCATGAAATGCTCCTACCAATTGTTCCTCCTAGTACACAGGAAAATATTTCCTCCAGAACCTTTCCTCAAAAGTCTCCCATGAGACAGTTTCTGGGGTAAGGTGCAACTGCCTCTCTAGGTTACCCCACTAGTTCAAGGCACTGTCCCTCAACTGAAAGATCACTTTAAGGTGAAACATCACATCATTCCTTCCAACCATGCCTATGTGTGTTCACTTGCATGACCCCCAACAAACTCTGGGAGTTTGATTTTCTGCAGTTCTCTGGTGATGTCCCCTGGTGGATGCCCTCCCTCTGAGTCCCTTGACGCTTTAGGGTTAACCACTCCAGATGGTGGGGGTTCCACTTCGATATTTGTTGATTGACGTCCCTTTAATGTCTCATTAATATCCTCTGAGGAGCGCAAAATTAGAGCTAATTCAGGCGATGGTGGTGGCAGCGCCATCGTTGGTGGTCCTTTCGACGATGCCCCTCAGCCTCGATTTCCCCGAGTCCTAAACATATTGAATAACTGAATCTGCATCAAACCAAATGCTTGTCAGGGGAGATTTTAAGGCATTCCATATTTGCTCAAACTTATACTTTCAAACATAGGGTTAGGCGTAAGTTTCTTATACTTCTTTGTAAATAGACATTACTCCTATAAGGTGAGTGGCTAAAAGTCAAGCTCAAAAGCCTCTAAGTTTGGTAACTTTGTTCAGGTAAGTTGCTAACTCCCTTGCCTTTCCATCTATGCTAGCACTGCGAGGTACCCACCAATTACTATTACTTACCTCCTTAAGTCCTTACAGATTTGAAAACTAATTAAAGTGTTTTAAACACAATATATATTAATTATGAAAACCCCGTAACCTAGATTAATATGTTAACCTAAGTTCCACTTTAATCCCCTTAATACTATACTAATGTTAATCAACATATTAGTATTAATCCTAACAACATTTTATAATGTATACACTACTAGCATAATGTAATTTTAAACTATTATTACCTCATTTCACAGTACAATACATGTAATGTCCTAAAGTATAAATTTGCAATGTGTAAGATTATTTAGTGTAAAATTTTACATAAATTATAAGATTATATATAGAATTTGGTGTATAATTTGATTGGTGTCTAAGTTATAATAATATCAGAATTTTGCCCGCAGGGGTGTAGACCGATTGGCAAGTGCCATGTAAATGGAAGGAAATGTAAAAAGGAGGTCTCAAGTTTGATTCTCACCCCAATTTACCTGTGCCCCATGCTTGCGGTCCGTGGGGACGCACTTGGAGATTATATAGGTAGAAGACAAGAATCAACCCCGTGTCACACGAGTATGAGAACTGCAAATTGTCGATTCTGCCAGTCACACAAAAAAATATTAGAATTTTAATATAATTCTATAATTATAAATAAAATAATATATCCCACTAGAATTTTAAACTATTTTAATAATAAAAGAATGTATCCCACTAGAATTTTAAACTATTTTAATAATAAAAGAATATATCCTACTAGAATTTTAAACTATTTTAATAAATTTAAATAAATAAATATCCCACTAGATATATTTTAAATAAAAGAAAATAAAGACAAAATAAAAAAAAAATTAAATAAATAAAATATTTGAAACAACTTTATATATAAAAAAAATATAAAAAAATAAACCATGCATCATCAAAATGAGGGCACAGGGCCTTGCATGAGGCCCACATGTCACTCTCCTCGCCCTTCTTGCAATAAGACTAACTCCAAAACCCTAGGTCACACATCCCATGCTTATTTGTTTCATCATTCTTTTTGTTTTCTCACTGAGGGTCTCTCCTCTATGCAGGTTTGAGTGTGGCCTATGGCTCCCTAGCCAACACCTAAAGGAACATCCATGGCCGACATGAGCGGCCTCATCCTCTTTTCTCCTTGGCTTTGGTAGTGGATTTTTGCTCTTCTATGGTGCCAACTTCCTTGATGAGCTTCAGAAAGGGCTTGATTTCTCCTTCTTGCATGATCAGATTTCCATTGTGGTCATTGTCCTAGGCCAGAGATACCAACGAGGCTACGACCTCGGCTTTCTCTTTGGATTACTCGCTGTGTGCAGGTGTTCTATCAATTCGAAAATGAGTCCGATCATGGGATCATTGCTAGCTATGGCAGGAAACACCAAATGTGTTGCTCAATAATCTCCATTAGCATCGACATTTATGAGCCACGTCTCATCTGTGATGGAGAAATCTAGAAAGTGGGTCATCTTTCCAAAGGCCACCACCAATGTAATGGTGAAAACCCTCTTGAACATCACGTTGTGCCTACATTTGGTGAGCAATATAAAATTCTTTCCCAGAAATAGTGGTCGCCCCTTGTGGGATTCCTCCTTAGCACCTTGTGTGGGCGCTACTCTCCTAACTTGAAATTTGGCTCTTTGTAGGCTCCTTCCTTGGTGCCTTGTATATTAGCGCTGCCTTATGACTTGACTCTCGATTATTATAGTGTATGCTCGGGTCTTGGTTGTAGGCTTGGAAATTGGTCCTCCTTGCAATGTTGTAGGATATGTTGATAGACAAGTGTGGGGTATAAATCATGTGTACCACCATCCTGCGTGGAGAAGGTAAAAGTATTGTATAGAGAGCTCTCTAGGAGAAGGGCCACTACGCAAGGACACACCTGCATGGTGATGGGCACCATTTGAACCTGAAGGCATGTTGAGGTATGTATTTACAAATTAATTATCTAAAATTTTCTTCCTTTATTCCTCACTGTTGATGTCCATATAATAATTGCTTCAACATTCTCTTAGGTTTAGAGTTGTATGATGGATTACTTTCTACACTTGCAATTCAATCTTTGCAATCCTGAATAGCGTTATTGGAGTACATTATGGGCATGTTCTCATCCATTTTAAGGTTTATCACCAATGTATTTTTTTTTCATTTTACAATTTAGTAGTGCAAAGTAGTCTATAGTTGGTAATGCTTGTATATGGAATTTGTACTTATTTCTGAGGTAATAATTACTCATTATTGACAGGGCCATGCTTAGAGGCTGAAGCATTGAATGAACATGGTTTTTGGATTCCTCATTCTTGGAATTATTTTACATTACACAGATGGAAAGTGAATTAAAAATACCTGATTCTCATACAACCTTGTCAGTGGTGGCATAGCTTGTCCCCTGCTGCCCATTGCCATACATAAGGACATGCATATATGTGCATCTTGCAATTTTTGTGTCCAACATAAATGAATGGTCTTGGATTTTATAAATAGTAACTGTAAATATAATGCACCGATGACTACTTCTATGATCTTTCTTGAAGGTGAAGTTTCTTACAGGTTAGCAGGTAGCTTTGCAATAAGGAACATGAGGCTGGAACAAGCTACATAAGCTACAAGATATATTTTCTTGCTATACTCTCTCTTCATCAAGATTTCAATTTCTTGAGTAGTTTTCTTTAGTGGGTCATTTGTGGGTTATCCTTGAGGGTTTAAGACATGTAAATAATGGTTTTTAGGTTGTAGGTTACATTTTATCTTAGGAACTGGTTTGCACAACTAAGTGGTTGTTCAATCCCTTGGTTTTAGTTTTGAAACCGAGCTCTGATACCATTTGTAAGGCCTTCTATTTCAGGGCCTACAAATAAATAAATAAATATCTCCTACTGTAATGACTGCAATTTTGTTCATGATTTTCAGGAATAAACTAGTAAATAAACAACATAATAAAAATAGATCATCTAGTAAAAATACATACCTCGAACTATAGGTTGGTTGATTTAGACCCTAACTCATTTGTTCTTGTTCTTCCCAAATTCCCAAACTAAATATTTACCTCCCAACCAACTAGGAACAACCTCTCTGGCTCCCTAGCTCCAGGAATCATTGCAGTTTCCTAAACCCTGAGCCCAAAGTTCCCAACAATAATAGTGCCCCTATAAGAGTTTCCCCAAAACAATCTATGTCCTCTAATTTCCTGCTTCTTCCCCTCTCTTTCATAATTTCTTTCTTTCCTTCCTCTTCCCCAATTTTTCCCAAGACCAAAGACCCCTCTCCAATTCCTCTCCCCTCTTCCTTATCCTCCTCTCTCGAATCCCTCTCCCTCATTCAATTCCCCAACTGCCTTATCCCCTCATTAATTCCCCAACAACCTTATCCCCTCATTAATTACTTCACCTACCTTTTTAATAATAAAATAATAAAAAGACTCATTGAATTTATTTTAATAATTAATTAAATTTAAATTAACAACTATGATAAATAAATAATCAAATTGGGTTGTTACACTAAAAAACGTGGAAAAACAACTAAGTGTTGAAAAGATAATTTTTGTCAATATAGAGCATGTTGTCGAGGAGAAAAGATATTTTTCCACTGATAAAGAAGAGTGTGTCAGTGAGGAGAAAATATATTTCATCCCTGATAAAGAAGAGTGTGTTGGTGAGGATAAAATATCTTCATCACTAATAAAGAAGAGCATGTTGGCAAGGAGAAAAGATCTTTTTCCACTGATAAAGAAGAGCATGTCAACGAGGAGAAAAGATATTTCATCGTCAATAAATAATAGCATGTCAGCAAGGAAAAATATCTTTCATAGCCAATAAATAAGATCATTTCAATGAGAGGAAATATCTTTCATCACTGATAAAGAAGAATGTGTTGGCAATGAGAAATGATCTTTCATCACTAATAAATAAGGGTGTGTCGGTGAGGAGAAAATATATTTTGTTGTCGATAAAGAAGATCATGTTGGTGAGGAGAAAAGATATTTCATCACTGATAAAGAAGAGTGTGTTGAATAAGAGAAAATATGATCCAGGTAGATATCGGGGGCCACCCACCTTTTCCAAATGGCTCAAAATAGTTTTCTGGCCATTTTGGCAATTTACTATTTTTAGCAGGTTTTCACTTCCGGGGCCATTTTGAGGGCCTAAATGAAGTTTTTTTGAGATCAAGGTTCTCAAT
>SNQJ01S0068174.1:109262-134297 GCA_010110895.2 Picea sitchensis | reverse complement strand
TAGAAATCGTGTATTATTGTATCTCTGTGTTTATGGTTGCATCTCTGATATATTTCTGTTATATTACTGGATATACACGATATCTCTGTGCATTTCTTTATTATATCTCCGCTCTCATTTCGTGCCGAAAATAATCCGGATCAAAATATCATGTATTGCCAATAAAGAAGAGTGTTTCATCATGAGGAAAAGATCCCAACTCACTGGTAAAGGAGAGCATGTTGGCGAGAGGAAACGATAAGAAATCATTGATATGAGAGATAGTGTTAGTGAGGAAGAAAGTTAAATATCACTGATATAGGGGAAAGAGAGAAGAGAAAAAGAGAAATATAGAAGATAAGGAGAGAATAAGAAGAGAAGAGGAGAAAGGGAATGAGAAAATAAACAAGTTTACAAAAATCATCAAGAGTCAAAAACTTGTTTTGGCCATAACATGAGTAGAAAAACTCAAAATCAGATGAATTTAAAGGGTATGTCTATAGTGACAAAGGCTACAAATGTTCCAGTGAGGGTCTTTATACAGTTCTTCTTCTATTTTCCATAAAATTAAAAATAGTGGTTTTTAAAGACCTAGGTCGTGCTCAGTAAATGGGGCCCAGATAGAGGTAAATTTTTTATAGCGAATCCAAAAAGAAGGCTTGGAGATACTAAATTGGTCTTCTAGAAAAATTCAAAAGGGTTTGGAGTGGAGATGTCATAACATGGAAAAATCTACTATTCCTTGGCACTTTTTGGGGATTTTTGAAATCTTCGAAGGAAAAGGGACCCCAAATCACCAATTCAGAAAGTTTTATTTAGTTGAAATTTTACCTACTCATCAATCCAGATAACTTTGTATTAAGGAAGTGTTTTACCATTTTTCTCCATTTGGGAGATAACCATTTTCAGCTAATATTCCAAGTTTGGAGGAAATGCAAAAGGACAAAGTTACAAAATCTAGATTGATGCAGTAGTTGGATGGAGTAGTAAATATTAAATCATAGAGTTGTTGTGTATTCACAATCTCGAATACTATTAGTTCCCAGTATAAAAAATTCGTTGTTCTCTCCATAATTTCATCTACAAGAGGTAGGAGTTAGCCCTTGAAATCATGGGTACTAGTGAAACAAGTGGAAAAGGGATAAAATTATTGATTTTAGAGAGCCATAAATTTCATCTTAGAAATCAAATTGAAACATAAGTACAACCATCAGAAAGGAATATATTTAAAAGCTCAGAATTTTGATTAGTTTATCAGTGTTCTTTAAAAATTCAAGGAAAAGAAGGGACTGTAGCTTAATTAATGACAATTTTACAATATGCATAATTCTAATAATAATTGTTGCATGCACATTTTTGCAGAATTAAAAGTACATGAAAAACATATTCAGATCCTATATGAGAACTAGAGATATGGATGATGCCCAAGGATCTTACAACCATGAAGATGAGATCCAACGTTTACATGTAAGGTACCAAATGGGAATATTGTTCAAAATATGATATCTTCATTAATCGAAAGAACTATTCACTTGCCTCTTCGAAGAGGAAACCTCCACTAAAGTAGAGGTAAAATTACAAATGATTCAACAAGACAAGTTTTGCAATTATTTCTAGCTCTATATATACTATTTCTATCTTCTTAAGAACATTCTAGAGGAGGAACTTTCTAGAGGTGGAAATTTCTAGTAAGTCTTCCTACAATAGTTCTATTCACATTATTACATAGGCCTTATTTACTAATGATGACCCTTATTAAATAGAAATTCATAGTATTCTATATACTTGAGGGGTTAGGGAGGTTAGGAACCTAACATCCCCACCCCCACCCCCACTTTAAATAGCAACCTTTTTATAAAGGCTAGATATGTGAGAATTGTTGCAGAATGGTGGTTGGATCCCATGTGGCATCCTCAAGTTGTGTATCCTTCCATTGTATTAAAACTTCATGAATGGTACATTGATGGAGATGACACTTGCATTGGTACAAGATGGCTTGTGGATACAACCAAATTGAACCTTCTTCATCCAATTCGGGGAGACTCGCTTGAATATAGAACTTGAATCCAATCACTTTATTTAATCAGGAGACACAAAAAATTGGATGGAGCTTAGAGTGACTGGGAAGGGATAATTTGTGAGCCATGAACCCAATGTGCTTGATGATTGTATATGGGGTATACAACTTTAGAGAAAACTTCTAGAAGTGGTTTTCTTTGAGGGAAGTTTTCTTATATGGTTGTAGATGAAGAAACATTTGATCCCCTTTAGCAAAATGACATTTGGAATGAAATTGATCATCTTTTTGCTTCATTCGATTTTGATCCATGACCAAATTGTCTTTGAGAATGTGTAGAATGTAAGCATGAACTATAAGGGATTTGTCCACCTGCTAGACATTGGAGACACCAGGAAGGTAAGATAATATAGAGGGGGGATTTTGACCATAGACCACCTCAAAGGGAGTAATGCAAATGGAACCATGGTAAGTTGTATTGTACAACCATTCATCAAGAGGAAACCACTGAACCCATTGATATTACTATTTAGATGTAAATCACTGCAAATGGTATTCCAAGAAATTTTTGACAACTTCGTTTTGACCATCAGTATAGGGATGATAGGAAATTCTGAGATGTAATCAGGTGCCTTGGCAGCTTGAACAATTCTTTCCAGAAGTTACTTGTGAAAGTTAGATCATGGTCTAAGACAATAGATTGTGGAATTCCATGTAGTTTGAAGATATTTTCCATGAAAACTTAAGCCATTGTGGAAGATTTAAATGGGTGTTGGAGGGCACATAAATGAGCATATTTATAAAGTTGATCAACCATAACCATGATGACTGATTTATTTCCATATTTGGGTAATCTAATGATGAAATCCATAGCTATATCTATCCATATAGTAGGTGGGATAGGGAGAGGTTGTAGTGGTCCTAGATATTTCATTGTTTCTCTCTTGTTGCATTGGAAAGTATTGAATTATGCCATAAAAGTGTGTATGTCCTACTTCACGCCTTCCCAAAAAAAGAATTTTTGATCCGTTCATAGGTTTTACAAAATTCAAAATGTCTTGTTGTTGGAAAGGCATGGAGTTCAGAGAACACCATGGATTTAAAGTAGGACCATTTTCTTAAATATAGGTGGTCATTATAGAAGAGCTCCTCATTTTTCCAAGTGTAACCTAGAGATGCATTAATATCTTGTTGCGGTTTTTGGATCGGGCTAGAAATTTTAGGATCTTGGAACCATTCATGGTGACCTTCCCTCAATCAATCAACTACAATGAAGGATAGTGAAAAGAGGGACCATTCTTCTTCATATTTCTTGGAAATTGCATCAACTACCACATTCTCTTTTCTATTCTTGTAGATGATCTCATAATCATAGACAAACATTTTGGTCAGCCACTTTTGTTGCTTGGGGAATGAAATCCACTGTTCCAAAAAATATTTGAGGCTACGATGATCAATTTTAATTTGGACGCGTTTTCCAAGAAATTAAGGACGTCATATATTCATCTCATGCAAAATAGCCAACATTTTCTTCTCATCTGTGGATTTTCCCAAGTGTCGCTCAAAACATTTTTTACTAGTAAAGACCAAGGGTTTGCCTTCTTGCATGTGAACTACACCAATCTCTTTCCTTGAGGTGTCACACTCCACAAAAAAACTCTTTGTGAAGTCAAGCAGAGACAATACTAGACTTGTACACATAACCTCTTCCAAATCTCATAAGGCTTTATCGATGATCACATTCCAACTAAAAGCATTTTTATTAAGGAGGGTAGTGAGCATAGTTACTATTTTTCCATAATTTTGGACAAACTTTTAAGATTCTTAGGGCGGGTTCAATCCTTCATAGCTTTTGTTTTCATGGGATCTCAGACACCCTCCTTACCAAAAATATATCCCAAATATTCGACTTCGTAGGCCCCAAAGGAACATTTGGACCTTTTGAGAAAGAGTTGATGCTACGAAAGTAGGTGTAAGACCTGGTCCACATGGGCAATATGGGCTTGCTAATTTCTACTGTAAATGAGGATGTCATCAAAGAATACAAGGAAAAAATGATGGATAAAGGGTTGGAAGATGTGATTCGTGAGACTTTGGAAAGTGGAGGGTGCATTACACAGGCCAAAGGACATGGCCAAGAACTCATAATGGAATTCATAAGTATGAAACACAGTCTTGGGAATATTATCCTCCTTCATATGAATCTAGTGATAGCCATAACACAAATCGAGTTTGGTAAATAATTGAGAACCCTTCAGTTCATCCAAAAGGTCATCAATGATATGATTGAGAAATTTATCTTTGGTGGTAATTTTGTTGAGAGCCTAAAAATAAAGGCACATGTGCCAAGTACCTTATTTTTTTAGTACCATAACCATAGGAGATGAATATGGGTTGGTACTAGGGTGGATGACACCCACAACTAACAATTCTTGAACAACTTTTTCAATTTCATTTTTCTAAGTGAATGGGTGGTGATAACATTAAACATTGTTGGAGACTACCAAGTATAAGTGGGATGGAATGATCATGGGGACCATGGGAAGGTGGGAGGCCTTTGGGGTTTTCAAAAACCAAGTGGTTTTTGGAGAGGATAAGTTGCATATCTGGATGAATGGTTGGGCATGGAAGTGGGAAATGATGCTAGAATGACCCTGTTTTAGGAGTTTTTCCATTTGGTGTGAATTGACAATCTCAGGGGAACCTGTTGTGAGGACTTGGAACTTGTAGTGATGCCCATCCTATTGGAATCTCATGCATAATTATTTGAAATCCATGGTGATGGATCCTAGAGTGCATAACTATTCAACACCCAGTACAATGTTGCAACCCCCCATGTCAATCAAAAACATGTGGGATTTCAAAATATAATCACCAATTTGTAGGTGCACATTTTCACAATGACCCCCACATTTCATGGAACCTCCATTAGAAATCATGATTTGAAAGTTATTGAGTGCATGGATATAGCAATGGGTCTCTTGATGTAACACACCCTAGACTCACTTTTGGGCATATGTCACAAAATCCAACTTCTGTCAATACAAATTTTCAAAATTCTTTTTTCCCCGCTGATTAAAACTATGATATCATTTATTAATTATTCCCAATAGGGCTCTGATACCCATCTGTAATATCATTCCATGCATATGAACACTCATGCAGTCCTAACAACATGTAGTTTCCATGCATAATTTATGCATATCACATAATAACATTAATAAATATAATGTGTACAACAATAGCATAATTAAGTACATAAAATACATATTACGCAACATAAAAAGCATAGAACATAATTAACTCTTATATTTTTATGAAATCGCCAACACGTTCTAGCATAGAACATTCCTCCCATCCATATACACTATTGTTCTAGCACTCTCAATAGAAAGTCACGCTCGAAATAGGGCTTTGACCCCACTAGGGCAAAGGCTATCTAAGCCAACTATGGTCTAACAGTAAACACAACAATGTCTAGGGAAAGGTACCAAATCCAATAGTAGTTCCAACCTTTAGGCTCTCATTCCCCATCATCCCGCACAACTCAAGGAAGTGTACCCTCTTCTCTACATTGGGTTCCCTTGGGTTGTCCCACTCCCCTTCCAAGGATCCAACATAGGGAAGCCAAGAAGTCTCATAACACTATCATTGTAGGAACTCTAGTTGCACTCAGGATTCTCTAGGCACCCTTCAAGCCTCACACGTAGGGAAACGTATTCCAAACAATTCTTCCTCTAGGGATCCAACCTTCCCTGAGGAAACCCAATGAGAATTATACACCCAAATCCACCTAGGATTCATAAGATTCACAAGGTAACAAGGTTACCATGGCTCCTCATCTCACACCCCACAAGCAATGGTAATAATGACCAAGAATGATGGAATGAATGATTTTTCCACTAAAATCCAAGTTTAAATATGCATGTTCTCTTTTTGACAAGTGGCACCCAAAGAACTACTCACCCACCACTTGGAAATCCGTTCTCCCACTTGAGAAATTAGGATAAAATTATAATTTAAGACTTAGGACTTAAGAATACATTATTATATTCTTAGTCTTAAGCCCCCTTGACTTAGCCCTTTTCCTTAATCCCTAGCCCCATTTCCCTCTTGTGGAATCCTAGACCCCCATATTCTCTTGTCTTACTTGGTTTGCAACAGTGATGCATAATATTAATATATTTGAGTGTGATTACAATTTACATTGCTAGGCTCACTGGCCTTTCAACATACATGATCTCCAACCTAATATCACATAGACACTCATTATTACATTTGGCACAATTTTTGATGAATCAATTTTAGCCTTCTAACGAACCCAATTCCATATGTTCGTCAAAGCCTTTTTGTCCCACTAGCAATGCTCGTATCCATCTATCATACATCTGACATAGAAAATTTCCATGTGGTAGTTGTGGAGAGATTTAATCCACCAAACTTTCATCGTAACAATGATGATCATATAACTGTCATGTATTCGATGCAAAAGGATGCCATGTGGCATTTTCTAGGAAAGTTTCTTCCGCCAAGAGGATGTCGTAATACATATGACATCCATTGTCCATGCAATGATATTGTGCATAAATATTGTCGAAAATTTGACGTGCACACCATCGAAATTGTGACCTTATGGCAGAACACATCCATTGGTGGCGCAACGATCCATATCGAACAATCCATTGGAGGAGAGATGATGAGGAGGGAACAATCTGTTAGTGGTCCAACAATATGGCACGATAAGTATGTTGAAGTAGCGGCGCTAGGGCGGGCAAAGTCCATCGGTGTGGAAACTCTATGGCAGAGAAATTCCATCAATGGTGCAACGGGCAAGTGGGAACGATCGTCAGATCATTGATAGGAGTGGGCCTTTTCACTTGGAGATTAGATGTGTAGCATTGGAGTCAGATTTCCGATGAGTGGAAAATAAATTCCAATTGACATTGTACACTGATAGTCATGCTTATGATGCATTGGACACAGGGAGCAGGTAGATGTGTTAGACTAAGAAGTTGAAGAGGTTGAACCAGTTGTAGATGACATTGTTTTCAATACATGATTATATAAATGATTAGGATTAGGTTTTCTATTGTTGCATAAAACCCTAATTCAATCTCGTCAGAGCCTCCACACCTAAAAATGCACACTCACACTTAAGAAATACATGTTTTTCTTTTAAACTGTAATTTCTTCCTTTGTTCAAAATGCAAGTTAGGATTTCTACGAGAATAGCGCCCAAGGGGGCAGGTCGGAGTACACCTGGCACAATCTATCCATGTGCCTTTCCACCTTCCCAACCTCTTCAACTACTTAATGAGGGGAATTAACTCGCGATAGTCTATTCACTAGGCCGAGTACCTGCACCATCTCCTTCACACAGGCAAAGTAATGGTGATGGGATGTGTTGAGTCTCAGTTTTGACATATATAATGCCCTATATTACCTTCTACCTGATCCTTCTTTCCTATGTTATAATCCTATATTTGACTATTTCCTCCCAAACACATACCCAATGACCTTGTTCATGTGCATAAGGAGTAAATTATGATTAAGGCGTGATTTGTTTAGTTTTTCTTGAATTAATTTGATTAAATGTTTTGATTTTGCATGATCCTAATTGTTTGACTCTTAGGAAGTTTTGATCCGATACTAGCACACTCTATGCCATTTCGGTACTGCCCATGCACCTAATTTGGTACTCAGGATTATGACTATGTGTATTCCGGTACTAAACATCTACCTACAGGATTTTGGTACCAGCATTCCGGTACTCGATTTTCACCTCGCTTTTCGGGTTTTGTCCAAAGCCGTGTTTTCATTCAGACACATGTACCAGAATCACCATATCGCACACGTGTGGATCTCCAGCTCAGGGGGAATGATCCATCCTCAATCTTTGCCAATTTTCCAGAATTTCTAAGATCATGCCCAGATTTGTGGGAACAACATTCCTTGATTAGATAGTGGTTGTACTCGACCTCCATTGATGGAAAATTGTTTTTATTTGGATTGGATTATCTAGATCCAAATTTGTAATGTAAAAATCATATAAATTGAGTGATGGCTAAGACAAAAAGGAGAGGAATTGTTATGTTGCGGATTGGATTTCTGAACATATTATCTGTGTAAATTTGTTGAAGAATTAATATGAGATTAAGTTCATTGACTCCAGGTGTATTTAAAGTTTACTATTCTATGAGTTCCCTCTAAGTTGCCCTGTTGGCATCAGCAAGGGACCACCGATCCAACTTGTCAAGCTTACTGTAATTGCAACGTGGATCTAATTTTTGTAAGTATGTCTGTAGAGTGATTCTGTACATATCAATTGTGAGTAGAAATGTTTTTTGTAAATAAGTTGTAAGTTACAAAATAATATAAGTGTGGATGCATCAAAAGTTGTGAACAATAATCTAATGGTATCTTTATAATCATTTATAATTTTTGTGTGTGAACATTTATGATTTCTGTGTGTGATCATTTATTTATGAATTGTGCCCTTCTAATCTCATCTTCTATCTTGCAAAGTTTGGCAGTACAGGAACAATTGGAGAGTCCATATTTGGCATTACATGAGCCAATACATGGAACATCTCATTTAAAATCCTTGTTTCTTGTGTAGAAATAAAGTAACTTTTCATAATTGTGAGGTTGCATTAAAATTCCTTTTCTGATTTGAAGAGTGTGCAGAATTAGACAACTTGCAAGTTGATATTGAAGTGAGTGACTACAGCAGTAAGATTAGAATCCATCTTTCACCTTCATGAGCTAGTAAATGGACGATCTTGTTTCTTGTAAGAGAGCCTTTGGAGTGCATGTTAGCTAGAGTCTTTTATTTGAATTTTGATCTTTAATTTTTCCACAGTGTGTAAAACATAGATTAAGGATTGAAAAATAGAGTGTTGATTGGTTTTAGTTTAGTTGCTCTACGAGATAGAATCAAGGTTCATATTTTCCTTTCATGAGCCATCAATGAACAGGTCCATCACCTAAGCAAGAACTTTAGATCATATGTTTGTTTATGAGTTTTCTTTCTAATTTCTGAATTGTGTGAAGAGTGTTATCTTTGAAGTGTGAAAACAAAGTATTGGTATTGATTGTTTCTTCTTTATGCTATACTCATCAGACATAGGAACCTATCGGTTATCAGCACATATAGTGCATCAACTCTACAGATTACCAATCCCGGTTGATAATTTATGTTTGGTAATATATTATGCAAATAATTGCACCAACAGGATGGAACTCCAGCAAGTCTCATCAAGCGAGAAGGCGCCTCAAAATATTTCTCTTGGCGTTGGGTTATCCCGTCCATTTTCATCTTTTGGCTTCTACTCTACTGATCTTCAGCCTTGTTTCGTAGACCCCTGTCCATTTCATCCCTCTTGCTTCCCTGCATTTTCTTTCCCCTGCTCTCCTCGTCATCCTCCTGATGCTGAGGAAAAGAGGCAAATCGAAGCGAGGGACGGAATGGTATAATACTTATGGGCGTGGTCGCCGCCATAAACCCAACCTGCAACCCTCCTTTGCTCACTCTTCCACCATGGAAATTCCTCCTCTTTCCTCTCCTGGGGCTTGCAGGGTCGAATGGTATGACAATCTGGGAAATTCACTTGGTTTTGCACCCGAACTCAATGAGGACGAGCCTTCAAATCAGCTGCCCCCTTCTCGCCTGGTCACCCCTCCGACTGCTCCACCTAGTCATTCTGCCTCCTCCCATGAATCTCCTGCCTCTCCACCCTCACCTTCACCTCCTCCTCCACCTTTTTGTGCACTCTGCGATGAACACTTGGGGATTCAGAGCATAATTGCAATTATTCAGGACCTCGTCTTTGAGGTTCGATGTGACTTGGTGGATTTTTTGTTCAGATTCAAGTTGCGGGAACGATGAGAGGAGTGCCTTGAGGCATTTTTATCTGCTCTCTTTTACAAGACTCCAGCTCCAGTGATAGTGGCCCGACTTTGGAGCTAGCGAAAAATGATGGCAAACAATCGCCCCAATCGGCCCCTTGGCTCAATGTGATGATTGGTTTCTTAGGTTCATGGTCAAGTTTTTGCCAATGGCATTCTAGTTATCCTCTTTTGATTCAGCCCTACGTGGCTTAATTGTTTACATGCATAGCTCTAGGCATAGATATTTGGATATAGATTGTGATAGGCACTTAGTTTTTAAACATTGTTATGGATTGACAGATGGTTGCATTGGTTTCCCACTTGGGCGATGCAACCACCTCACTACTTTTCTAAGTCGACAGTTGTATATTTTTTACTGTGCAAGGTCATTTTAATACAAATCTCTTACTTATAAAAAAAAAAAATTCAAGTCAGGCTTCACAAAAATGCACTCCCAGGTCTTAACACACCTTCAATTTGAGTGATTCAAGTTGTTGAGGGTGTCTTAGATAATTTTACACGTGTCTAAGTAGTTAGATTTTTATTTGCAAACATAAAAGTAGTTGATGTGTAAAAGAGAAAAAATCTTCCTTGTAAATTGAGAGACCAAAATAGTAGAAAGTGACCCAATCAAAATGCATGCCCATACTTCTATATAACTAAATTTAGTGATCTAAGTTTTGGGGTCAATTTAATAACATTCTAAATTGATATTTTATATCATCCGAACACATTTTCAAATGAATAAGGACTTCTAACTTTTTTTGTAAAATAGAGAATAAAACCATCTTATTATAAAATGCACACTTAAAACTCAATTGACCTCCAAATTTCAAGTGATTAAAATTGTGGAGATTGTATTTAATAACTCATATGACTTCCAAATTTCAAGTGGAGATTGTATTTTATCCCTTGGATTAAAGGTCACGGTAGAAAAATATAGCAAAGGAGTTTTTGATGGTAGGGCCCCAATGGTTGATAAACACATCGTAGGGAGCATAAGAAATAGATGCAAAGGAGGAGGAAGAGGAAGAAGTAGCAGCAGAAGCAAATGTATCATGTTGATCGAACATGGGCTTTTCCATTGGAATTTGGATGATAAAATGATAATACTGTAACAAATGGTGAGCGAGCAGGTAGGCACGGAGATCTATTGTTGGAAACTAAGACTGAAGCACAAAAAGTGAGTTGGATCAGGGAAACTGAACACAAAGAGTTGGATCAGGGAAATGGAAAAAACCAAACAAGCAATACCACTAGTGTTGCGATGTCACGTTGCTCATGCGTTTCTGCTTAACAATCAACAAATGATGTCACGTTGCTCATGCGTTGTCACTTAACAACCGACAACACCATGTGCCCGATCTGCGGTGAAGTCGCTCTTTGCGTTCAAACCTTTAAAACTGAAGATGCCGAACAGGTGTCCTACGCTTCTTTGTTCTCTATCCACCGACTTTTTTCTCCTACTAAATATTATTATTAGTCCAGAGTTTTCGCAAAATAATTATTCCCAGAGATCTTTATAGAAAAATGTATAATAAGTGGTGGTCCTTCACGATTTTAATGGCGGACAAAAATATTATTCAGACAGATCTTTATAGAAAAATATATGATAAGTGGTGGTCCATCACGGTTTAAATGTTAGACAACCAAAGTATTATCCCGAGAGATATTTACAGAAAAATATATAATAAGTGGTGGTCCTTCACGATTTTATATGGTGGTCAACCAAAATATTATCCCGAGAAATCTTTACAAAAAATATATATATAATAAGTGGTTGTCCTTCACAATTTTAATGGCAGAAAAAAATATTATTCCGACAGATCTTTACAGAAAAATATATGATAAGTGGTGGTCCTTCACGATTTTAATGGTGGACAACCAATATGTATGAAATCTTTCTTTATCGAGATCAAGATATTTGATAGGGAGGTTGAAACAAAAGTACCATGGTTTCATAAAGGGTGCTTTGCATCATTTAGGGTTATCTACCGATAATATTTTTTGGTTCATGTTGATAACGAACTCTAAAATGAATGAAACTTCTTGCAATTGAATGGATAAGCACACATTATCTGTAGGAAAGATTACCAAGCCATTTATATCTAACTTCTAATATTTTTTTGCTGAGTGCCATAACCATTATACCTATAAATCAGTCCATATGCCAAGAAATATGCTTCTTTTTTATTGACTTGATTTGAATTGATCTTAACACTTGCATACCAACTATCTTGTCCACACAAAAAATAGAAAATATGCCACCTTTATAGTTCTAAACCAAACCAACAATGCACTCTCCACTATTAAAAGATTTAGTCGATAGAAGAAGAATTTTGTTAAATGATGTTGACATTCCTTTCTCTTCTCCTTAACACTTTTTTGTTCTTTTNATAATATTTTTTGGTTCATGTTGATAACGAACTCTAAAATGAATGAAACTTCTTGCAATTGAATGGATAAGCACACATTATCTGTAGGAAAGATTACCAAGCCATTTATATCTAACTTCTAATATTTTTTTGCTGAGTGCCATAACCATTATACCTATAAATCAGTCCATATGCCAAGAAATATGCTTCTTTTTTATTGACTTGATTTGAATTGATCTTAACACTTGCATACCAACTATCTTGTCCACACAAAAAATAGAAAATATGCCACCTTTATAGTTCTAAACCAAACCAACAATGCACTCTCCACTATTAAAAGATTTAGTCGATAGAAGAAGAATTTTGTTAAATGATGTTGACATTCCTTTCTCTTCTCCTTAACACTTTTTTGTTCTTTTCACTAAGAACAACTACCAAGACGATACCAACTTAAATGTAACAAATAAAATTTTTATTACTAGCAACTTCCCTTGATAATGCAAAGGGACGTTGTAAAAAAATGTGATGCGTTGAAATGTAATCTATATATGTGGATTTGAATAAATCAATGAGTAGATACATTGATAGTTGAAGGAAGAATAGAAATATTTATCGAATATTGTACTAGGAACCATCTAATAATAATCCTAGTGATTCAATCAATGGTCATTACGTCTCTCCCAAATTTTATAAAATAGGTATTGCAGAGCATTTGGAAGTCAAGGAGTTTGAAGTTTCAAATTTGTGGATTTTGTTTGGATTCAAATACTTTCTTTTTCTTATTTCATTTTCAATTCAAAATTGCAACTACGAAATTCAAAATTTCCCCATTAAACATATGTAGCTCGCAACTGTAGTGGGAACAACTTATTTAGAGTATCTTATTGACAATGAAACATGTATCAAAACATTCTTAGGATGAAATTGTTTCAAGTGTAAGAATGCCTACAACATACAATGTATGAGAGGTACTGCCATGGATACAAGGGACACAATACTGATCTCTAATCTAGAATTTAAATAGATGTTTGTTACACAATTTTTTGTCTCCTACTAAATATATTGTTCACTGCAATTCCCAAAGCTCATACCCCTAGAGGAAATTTGGTCATTTTCATATTTTTTTTTCCCTTTTCTTTTCCATAGGTGTCCAAAGAATCTTTAATAAATTGCCATTTTGAGCAATTTTCCCCTGGTGGAAAGGTACTCTATTAGTTGTAGTGTCTTTTAATAGGATTTGATGAAGACTAGTGGAAGAATATATTTAATTTTGACGTCAAATATTCAACAAATAAACATGATCCATGAGCTTAAATGAAAAACATGATGAGTGATCATGAGCAATAAAAATTCCATAGGCTAAATAAAATAAGAAAATTGTGGATAATGGACATCCAAATGACATGATGAACAAAGGTGAAACATTTTTGAATCAAACTTGTTAGAGGCCCAGGCATAATAAGAGGATTAAGTTGAGGATGGGTAGTTGCACACTAAGATGTACTTGTCAAATAAAGAGAGCCTCATGTGGCCAAGATTGGATACACCTGTGACAAATGGACAACAAACATGAGAAAGATGAGTAACGGATTTACAAATCCAATGTGAGGCCTAATATCCAAGAAAGACTATGATGTAAAGTACATGGACAGAGGAGATCTTGAGGGATGTATGGTGGAGATCCTTCCAACTCTCATCTACTCATGTTTCCTCACAATAGAATGCCTTATGGTGTAAATATAAACAATTTTTTATTAATATTGTAAAACTTCAATATGTTTTTTTCCAAGGAGAAGCTTACGAAATCCCCCCTCTTCCCATGAATATATGTGATTTGTGGTCTCACCATTGGCAAAATGCCTTAGGAATATGGTTCAAATGATTGAAATAACGATTGGAGCTAGAAAACCCTTTATCTTATCATGAGAGATTGAGATTATTTTTCTTTCTTAAAGTACCTATTGTTGTTAGCATTTTTTCCATTTTAAGTACTAAGTAATTTTACAAACTCAAATTCAATCTTATTTTGCTTCAATGGAAGAAATTAGTTACTTTACATCACCCACTTAATAAGTATGGCACTATAAATTAGCTCTTACAAACTCACTAACTTGCCTCACGAAAATTAAATTTTAAGAGATTAATCACCTTATATCTCTCCACCATGGTAAAATAAATGATCTTCAAAATAAAAATCAATAATTCCTTTAATTATAAAATAAATTCCAGGCATAACTTTTAGTCTAATGTGATCAATTATTATAAGTGTAATGTAGGGTCCATATTTTGAAAAGTTGAAATAATTACTTTAAATCCACCCATGCCAACTATCCTCCATAATATTGTTTTTCATAATCTCTTGAAGATAAGAAGAAAATGTTTTTCCCAAACAAATAAGGAATCAATTTTTTTTTTACAAACAAGACTTCATTACATATTCAAACACTTTCAAAATGATGCAATAATTCCTTTATGTCCATTCATACCAATTGTTTTCCATAATATTGTTCTCCATGATATCATGAAAATAAGAAAAAAAATGTTTTTCCCCAAGCAAACAAGGAATCATCTTTTTAGATGAAAGAGATTCACTATGCATCTAAACATGTATTAGTCTGGTTTCTGTGCATGAACCCTTTACTCCTTATGTGAGTCAGATTAGCAAGTATCGTCAATCCTACATCCACGAACAAAAATAGTGTCAATAATCCATATACATAAATCATATTGTAATCAATCATATGTTAGAAGTGAATAAAATGAAATACTCAAACAAAATATAATCCACTCCCTAACTTAATTCGGAGTCCAAGGAAGTCCATTGATGCCATCAACATCCATAACCTTTCATGTGCCCTGCACACTCAAGAAACTCATCAATAGCATATGTCGATACATATACATCAATTTAACAATAAGTCACAATAAATCATCATCATCATAAATAAACCATAATCGAAATGAAATCATAATATGCCATAATTGGATCACTTGCACACAAATCTCCTCAAAGAATATGTCAATAAAAGTGTTATCTATAGAGAAGGATGTTACATACAACCCCTCTTGTTTTAAACTTCATCCTGAAGTTTGTACAATATATAAATGCAAGTAAATAAATGTAACTGTAATAGATCTATGTATCTAATCTATCAAACAAGTAAGGAAACTATTGACACATCTCATATGCATCCTCCCAGGTAGTTGAGTGTGGACTATAGTTGTCCCACTGGACATTGACCTGATCGATTATTCGATGCCGTAGATGTTGAATGTGATGTTCCAAAATGTGGATTGGCTCCACCATGAGAGAACCCTCGTCCGACACTTGCAAAGAACTCATGTCAATCATATGTGATGAATCAGGAACATAATGTCGCAAAACAGATACATGAAAAACATCATGCATACTCCTCAAAGAATCAGGCAAGGATACTCGATAAGCCGCAACTCCTTTCTTTTCCACAACCTAGAAAGGTCCCAAAAACCCAGGAGAGAGTTTATCACCTTTTCCAAACTTGATCAAACTCTTGTGCGATTTTACCCGCAAGAAAAATCTGTCACCAAATTCATAATTGTGGTCAATGTGATGCACATCAACATAACTCTTCTACTGATTCTGCACTTCTTTAATCCTTTGTCTTATCATTTGCATCTGTTCTTCCATTTCTTACATCACTTCCAGTCCTACCAGGACCCTATCCTCAAGTCGATTCCAACTCAACGGGTTATGACATGGTTGCCCGTAAAGAAAATCAAATGGTGCCATCTTAATCGTATTGTGGTAACTGTTGTTGTATGAAAACTCTACGAATGGTAAGAAGTATTCCCAACATTGTTTTTGATCCATTACATACATACGCAACATATCCTCAAAAATCTGGTTCGTTCTCTCTATTTTTTCATTTTTCTCAGGATGATATGTTGTACTAAAATTCAACTGCATTCCCAAGGCCTCTTGAAAACTGGCCCAAAATCGACCTGTAAACATTGATCCTTGATTGAATGATCATTCTTGGTGTACTGTGTAATCTCACAATATCGTTGGCAAATACTCTAGCTATGTCTGTCGCCTGATACGTCGTATGCACTGGAATAAAGTGTGCACTCTTCATCGGAGTGTCAACTACCAAAAAAATCAAATCATGTCTCCTTTCCATCAATGGAAATCCAACGATAAAATCCATCAAAATGACCAGCCATTTCGATTCAGGAATAGCATGTGGCTATAACAATCCTACTGGATGTCTATGTTCAACCTTCACTTGCTGACACTATAGACATCTCGCCACGTAACTAACTATGTCCACTTTCATTCCTTTCTAGAAGAATAAAGGCTTAAGGTATACCTTCATATTCATGACTCCAGGATGAGCCATGTAAACTGCTCGATGCACTTCACTCGAGATCAAACTTCTTAATTTGTCGTTAGTTCGTACGTAAATTTTGTCATTAAATATCAACAATCCATCATTGTCTAATGAAAAACCTTCATACTTTGATACCAACATGGTATTTTGTCCAATATTATCCTTAACTTCTTTGTACCATTCATCGCCAAACTGTAGAGCTAGAGTCTTTTCTCGAAGATTCGTCTTAAGAGGTATTACCAAGAATATGCGTGGTCTCTGACTCAACACATCTGCCACTCTATTCATCATTCCTTTAATGTAAGAAATCTCAAAGTCGTATTCGCTAAGTAATTCTAACCAACGCCTCTGTCACACATTCAAGTCACTATGTGTAAATATATGCTGCAATCAACAGTGATCTGTCTTTATTTCAAATTTTTGTCCAATCAGATAATGTCTCCAAACTCTCAAGGTATATATAATTTCTAATAACTCCAAGTCATGCATTTCCTAGTTCTCTTCATGCTTTCTCAATTTCCTTGAAATGTAAGCAATCACTCGATAGTCTTGCATCAAAACTCTTCTTAAGCCTTCTTGGATGCGTTCGTGCATACCAAGAATTATTTGTTCATGTCAGGGACCTTCAGTATCAGCGTTGTTGTTAGCAACTCTTTGAGCTATTGAAATGCTTTCGTGCATTTCTTAGTCCAAACAAACTTCTTGTTTTTCTTTTGCAATTTCGTAATCGAATTTCTTATCTTCGAAAAACCTTCGATGAACCATCAGTAATATCCTGCTAAACCCATAAAGCTACGTACTTCTTATATGTTTTTTGGTGTTGGCCATTCCATAATATCCTCTACTTTTTGCTGGATCTAAAATGATACCTTCACCATATATGATATGTCCCAAATAATGAATCTTCGATTGGTAAAATGAACATTTCGATAGCTTCCCGTACAATTTTTTCTCTCTTAGACACTGTATAACCAATCTCAAGTGTTCGTCATGCTCTTCTTTTGTCTGAGAATAAATCAGTATGTGATCAATAAATAATTGAAAAAACTTGTCCAAGTATTCGCGGAACACTCGATTCATCAAACTCATGACTACCCACGGGCGTTCGCTAATCCAAATAGTAAAACGATGAAATCATAGTGTCTAAATCTGGTCTTAAATGTCGTCTTAGGGATATCTTCCTCTTTGATCCGTAACTGATGATATCCCGATCTCATGTCAATATTCGAAAACACCGTTGCTCCTTTCATATGATCAAATACATATTTATTCTTGGAAACATATACTATTTCTTGATTGTCGCTTGTTCAATCGATGATAGTCAATACAAAGTCTCCACAATCCATCCTTCTTTCTCACAAAAATAACGGGCTCACCCCACGGAGATACGCTTGGACGTATAAGTCCCAAGTCCAACAATTCCTTCAATTTCATTTTCAACTCCTGTAATTATGGTGTCGACATCCGGTATGGAGTTCTTGCAATCGGTTTTGTTCTAGGTTTCAAGTCTATTGTAAACTCCAACTCACTCTCGGGTGGTAAACCTGACAACTCTTCTGGAAATACGTCTGCAAAATCTTGTACTATAGGAAGGTTTTCTAATCCTTCTACCTCTCCCTTTTCAATTAGCACTAAGATTGCATAAAGCTTGCATCCCCTGCACATACTCTTTTTTAGCTGTAAGGAATAAATAAACCTCAAGACCACTCCCTGGTTTCTTCCTACAATTACTTTATTCTGCCCCAAATCATCTGTCAAACTTAACAATTTTGTCTTACAATTAAGTATCACATCATGCGATTCTAACCATTCGATGCCTATCACTTTGTCATAAGATCCTAAGATCATGACGTAGATATCTACCTTCGTTACAAAATCTCCCAAGTTAATGCTACAGTCCGTAACCTTTCCACCAACCTTTTGTTTGGCACCCGATGCCATTTCTACGTATCTGAACTCATCCGGATCGACTGCCTTTACCTTAATTCTCTTTAGTGTTGCACTAGAAATAAAGCTCTTTGTAGCTTCTAGATCTATCAAAATACTAAAGGTTTGATCGACAATTGTACCTGACGTCTCGAGCATAGTGGATTGGTGCTCAGCTTGGTGGTTGTTCACCACTGCATGTATCCTGTGGGTCTTGCCCAAATATCCAACAATAGTGGGTCCTGATGATCCGACCGCTCTGGCCTTCTCAATAGGACAATCTCATTGGTAATGTGGCTTTCCACATGTCCAACATCCAGTCTTCAGTCCAGTGCTCCTGGTCCCCGAAGTAGAAGTTGTTGGCCTAGCAGTCTATGATCCTGGTCTGTTCTGTCGAACATACATAAAATGTTGTTTCTATTACAGATGACGTTGTTGTTTCTACTTTGGTCCTCTGTAAGGAGTCCTCTGCTGAGGAGTTTGTCGTCTCGGTGTCGAGAACATAGGTCCTTTGGGCGTATCTCGTTGCCCAGAAGTCTTTCTGGCTGGTGTTTGATGTTGCTACACTCCCAGTGTCGTATGTTCAGTCGGGCTAGAAGGAGTCGTGGCCTAACCCCCACTGTTCATTTATTTTTCAGCTATTGGGGCCTTCTGAACTGCATCGTGCAATGTCTGAGGCATTAGGATCCTCACCTTTGAACGAATGTTGAAGTTAAGGCCGAACACAAACTTGTTGAACTTCAACTTATACGTGTTTATATGTGGAGAATACCTAAGTAGCTCCATGAACCTGGCCTCATACACCAACACCATATGACCACCTTGTCATAAGGCATTGAACTCAATAAGATGGTGCTCAACGAATTCCTTAGACAAATACCTCTCTCGGAATCATTCCTCGAACAACTCCCATGACATGTCTTTGATGACCATGTTTAGTTGACGTCAGAGTGTCTTCCACCAAATTAGAGCACTCCCTTTCATTTGGAACACCGCCATGAAGATATTCATGTTGAAGGTGTAATCATGAAGTGAAAATCACATCTCCATGTTCTCCAACCATGCCTCGGCAGCTAAGTTGTTCGTGGCACCCCATAACTTGGGAAACTTCAACTTCTCAAGTTTTTTGTGTATACTACTACTACCAGTTGGAGCATGCTGTGAACCCTCATTGGGCAAAGATGCTCTGCCCTCATATCTATCCAGGAGGTTGATCAATTCCTCTGACATCCTCTGGAAGGATCTCATCATACCTACCACATCTCCCACAACAACCTGCTCCTGCTCAGTCATTTTCTCATCTCCTTGAGGGTTAGATCCCTCTGGTGTGGATACTATCGGAGGTGTCACACCTCTTCCTCTAGTACCACATCGTCTACTTCCCATGTGTACTCTAATCATGATTACCTGAATGGGAAATTTCAAATTAATTAGTGATCCATCTTTATCATTTAGATAACACAATGGAAGGCGTAATGGTCCAATGTCGTAGGGTTGAACCCACTCTGATACCATATGTAACGACCTCTCTGTTACTACATCAATGTAAGTGAGAACAGTAGTGGTAAATTTGTTTTTTTGAAACATCAAAAGTTAGAACAAGTAACATGCGACAACATACATTAATAATTACACATCTATTCTCATCTACAACATTTCACTGCAAGAATCAACTACAACATTATGATACTAAAACATCAATTATATCAATTTATGATAATAAAGGTGTCTATCTGCCCAAGCTATCCTACAAGGTTAGGACCTCCAAGACACATAATCAATGATCAAGTCTAGGATTCATCCGATTGATTTTGAGCATTTAAGGTCTCAGGACTGGAGATTGTTCTCAAGAACATGGAGATATCTATTCCCATAACCAAATCAATTCTAGACTTAGGACTAAAGTAACAATAAGATACCCGATCATAACGTAAATTAAACATTCAAATAAATCTTTTTACTAGACAAAAGTTTCCTTCCCTTAAAGATTACAAACAACAATAATTACTCATCATCTAGATAACATGCCTTCTCTTTATGAATTCCATCATCTAATATTTAAATAATATGCCTCCTCTTTATTAATTCCATCATCTAATCAATATTACCTTTAACATTTTTTGTCCTTAAATATAACATTAATTATTCAACCTCTAGACAAAATGTACCCTCTCTATAAGAATACAATCAATTGTTGCTCACTATCTAGACATATTACTTGCTCCCTAAGAATACCACATAAAGTTTATATTCAATAATGAACAATTTTCTTTCCCTTTAAAAATATAAGTAGTAAATAAAATTTTCACTATCAAACAAAGAGGTACCACAAGTTACATTAATAACCTATAAAAATTCCAATAATCAATCCATCATACAATCAAATTGGAATGTGAGCTATACCAGTTGGCCTAAACATTGGCTTAAGCTTCAATCATAAATCATTCTATTAAAAAGAGTCTTGAAACTAAGTAAAGAGTTATCAACTATAGTGCAAGGATTTAATAATCAAAACATAATGTTCAATAGATCTTCACAATGGAGTTTTTAGTATAACTCTAGGCTTAAAAAAAACATTTATCTAGTATCAATAAATATATATAAATGATGTCGTTTACCGTCGGTGGTTAGATATCATATCTAAAAAGACATGACAACATAAGTTTTTGATTTAGAGACGCGACTTATCCTAAGAAATCGTGTTCTAAGTAACGATTCCTTCGTTACTTAACGATGACTAAGGTGTCTTAATAGTTTTGGAAGGAGAGTCCAATTATCAATGTTGGGGATTAGATAAAAAGAGAAATTTTTAGGTAGAGTGAGCTTGGCGGATGGTAACTAAGACGACCATTCCCAGCTCATACACTTAGAAGAACCTATTTGGATCTGGCGAGGGACTGCAAGTGTTCTTGGATATACTGATAATCACTGAACCCAACACAATACTGTGCAAGGAACAGAGGTAAACAATATCCAAATATATCGCTACAACCCCAGAATTATCGGAAGAGTTTTGGGTTAACTTAAATAAATATCTTGAGGTCAACTGAAGTTTAATTTACCTAAGAATCTAGCCAAGATCCGAAGTGGATTTAGACTCTAGTTAACACTCGACTTTTATTACTTCTGTACAACTACACACAGGTGTAAGGAAAGATTGATATTATTTGATTTTGATTACAAGAGTTATAGACAGTGTCAATAAAAGTTTAATATCAGACTTGCAATTTATAAATCGATGATCATAATGAAATCATACACAGGTGCATTGCAGAATTCGAACTGATAATTAGTTCTTGTGGCGACCCCATAATTTTATTCAAATTGCAAATATATTTTTCAATGCACAACACTGCAAAAGAAAAGCAATAAACTCGATGACGACTCCCAACATTTATGATTTCCAGAATGCCCTTGATGGAGCGACGATCTTAAGGAATATTGAAACTTCAATAAATAAGCAGTGAGTAGTGATTACTCATTCGGATTCAAAACCACAACGACCATACAACTCAAATCGAAATGGTAATTCCATCTCACAGAGACCGACGGGAAATTTCAAATCGGGGGACATTGCCTTTCATAAATTCCAACGAAATACTAACTGAACATCGGATAATTACAAAGAGACATGATGCCATATTTTAAAACTTCACACATTCAATAGTTATATAACAACCATACATGCCTTGGATTCAGAACTGCAACAGAATCACATCCATTATGGAAATGTTAAGTTGAAATAAATTTCAATTACTATCACTACAATGCAAACAACCACATTCCAGAATTGTAATAGAGATTCCAAGAAAAAATTTCAACTCTGAAATTCATTTTAAGAAATCAATGACCCAACAATTTTACTTTTCGAAAACTTTTAATCTTGGAAGTGACCTATGCAATATATTCTAGTTTCCATACATAAAATAAGAAAATGAAATCAAGGAACTTCTAAAATTTTTGATCGACATTCAAATTATTAATTTAAAATACCATACAAAACGATGGTTCGAACTCACAATAGAATTTTCAAACCATTCGAAGTTCACATTCAGAATTGCTATAAAATTCAGTGATAAAACAATCCACTAAGAATCAAATCCACCATTTAGTTGGAAGCGAACAATAACAATTGGGCTTCAAAGAAATTCTAAATAAATTTTGTAGTTGCATTAACCATTCCAATATACAACTTTATTATACTACAATATAATTCAAATAAAATACCAGGACCAATGAAGACTGATATTTGATGGTGTCCTTCAAAGACTTGTGCTCCTTCTGTACTCTAACCTGATAGTCACTAAAACTTCATCAGTACCTCCTAGCCAATGCTAGGGGTACTCTTCTTCCCCCTTATCCCCTTGAGATGCCAAGTGGCCACATACAAGAAACCAAAAAACAATAGCTCCAATACTTGCTTCACAAGGAAGAGGTTCCACTCTTTCTACAATCTTGGTATTCCAACTCTCACAAGTAAAACACAATCCACAAAATTTTGATAGCATAATATTACCAAGAACAAGTGAGATCCATTTCCCTTCTACCACATTTGTTTTATAGAAAAATCCCTAATGAAACATGTCCTCATGCAAAATTAATTATCTTTTTAATTAATTTAATTAGGATTATTCACCCACACACTTGTCATACTATCTCTAAGTTGCACAGGTAATTACCATTTTTGTTTTATTTAAAAAACCAATTTCCCTCACATTCCCCAATGTGTTCCTATTTTTGCTCTTAGTTGTCCCTTTGTTCCCCAAATTCTCATTTAATGAGTGTATCCTAACTAAATCTTAGTTAGAGTTGGATTAGGAGTCTTCTTTTAGTTAGATTAGTGGTAGGTTGACTCAAGATTCTCTTCTATGTGTACACCTATTCTCGCATATTATTATTTCTTCTATTTTTAAAAATCCATTTTATTAATTTCATGCACACATGTGCATTTTATTCATTCTTTTAAATTTTTATTTATTTTCTTCCTCGAGTTTGATTATGTTTTCAAATCTTTTAACTTATATCATAATTCATTTAGTTCTTTATTTAAATTTAGACTTGGACTTAGTCTTAGACTTAGGATTAAACTTTTGCTAGGATTTATAATTAATAAATTATTGTTTAATTAATTATTTTATTCCAACAAGGTATAATCATTTCAATGTTTTCTAGGCCACCAAGATTTATTGATTCGAGTTTTAACTACACGATGTGCCCTTCAAGACGCACCTACGTGCTCCAAGGGTGCCACTCACCCTAGACTGGTTTTGGAAGTTTGTTCGACCCTTGGAGTCAACACTCCATTCTGTCGATCTTGTGAGAGACTAAGGGATTCTAAGGAATGAGGAATCTACCTTATTGCGTACCCCTTATAAATATTCGTGAGCTACTGTCTCAATCCGCCCTCACGAGATCTTGGGCCTCTCAAACTAGGTAATCATTAACCTAAAGTTTCGGCGACAGTGTGAGTACTAGTAGGCTGTGACAGGGATGTTGCCACACCTCTCCTTCAAATTTCTGGTTTCTGTGCATGGCCCCTTTACTCTTTATGTGAGTTGGATTAGCAAGCATCGTCAAGCCTGCATCCACTAACAAAAATAGTGTCAATAATCCATATACATAAATCATATTGTAATCAATTATATGTCAAAAAAAGGTTGCATTGAAAACAAAGGTGCAACACACCCTCTACAAAGGCACCCATAAATGAGACAATACAAACCCTTGTATGTCATGAACCCCATGCCGAGAGGTTTTTCCCCACTCCACCTCATACTCACACATGGCTTAGATAGGTTTCCCTTGGGAAACACCTTTGAATTTGGGATTGACTAGCCCAATATGATGCCTTGACACCCCTCCCACACATAAATTTGACAAATTGTATAAAGTCTTTGAGCATTTGTTTAGTTTGAAAAGGGGGTTTTGATCCACATGTTCAGGTGGTTATATTATTAGATGTGTCTTACTTGGCATGATTCTTGTCACTTATGTACCCTTGGAGGGAGTACCTATTTTTATTTGCAGGACCTTTCCCAGTGGACATGTATTCATGAAGATATGACTTTTTCGAACTTTCATGGGGATTTGGAGCCCAAGGATGGATGCATAGAGCCCACATATGGGGTAGGATAGTGATCACCATTGTGTAGGAGGTCATTTACTTTGGAGGAACTCTTCCAGGCCTAGACAGAGAGCTCCCACCTTCTCCCACTTGGAATATGGCCTTTGAAGGCTTGGACGTCACTCACCTAGCCTATGACATCACCATGAAGAAGGATAGGGTTTGATGAAGGTCATATGGAAGGAGGGTATGGAATAATGTTTTGGCACATGTGATATGGTTATTGGCCTTTGGAGGCCCAAAGTTCCACTAAGAAACCTCAATGCCACCTTCTTAGAGCCTAACGTCACCCTAGAGGGGATGACGTCACCCTTTTTAGGGTTATTTTATGTAAAATTAGGATTATGTAATTTT
>SNQJ01S0068174.1:69811-109252 GCA_010110895.2 Picea sitchensis | reverse complement strand
AAACAATTTGTCAGATTTAAAAATATGAGATTCTTGGATCTCATCAATTCCTTCACTTTCACCTTCATCTTCTCCAAGGATTTGTCCATGTTCAGGCTCACATATGCAACCTTTATCCTCATACTCAATTGTTCTGAGTGCTTCTCTCATCTTAGTATTATCCTTGTTCTTTAACTTCACCTGCAATGTATGCCATTTTATTTTCTTTGGCAGAATCCACCCATACCTTTGGTTTTCTCCATTCCTCTGTAGCAGTTTTTCAAATATCTCTAGCTGTACCTCTATTTCAGCTAATCTCTTGTCAACTCTGTCTTGACTCAATTTTTCATGGCATTTCTCTGAACTTTTACTATGATTCTCAGTAATCATAGTTTTCCTTCTTCCATGAGCTTCTCCCTGCTCATTGTGATCTGCAACTAAGCCATCTCTACAAGATGACTCTATCAACTTGTCCTTGAATACCATACTAAGCCCTTCCATGCTTAGTCTTCCTCTGGTATTTCTGTGGATTCCCTTTCCTGGAACCTTCACTTAAGCATCTTCTGCTTCTCTGGCTTCTACAAATCTCTCTTCTCATGAGAACATTTCAGCTTGTCCTCTTTACTCCAACCTTATGCTGGATACTATTAAGTTCATTGCCATTTTACTGTTGCTACCTGCCATCAACAATCTCTTTCACAATTTAGTTCAAAACAGAGATAAAAGACCATTACCTGTCAGATTCAAATAGATCTGATTCCTTAAGAACTTTGAATTCCTTTTGATTGCCATCCTCTGCAACTTCTCTTTTCCAGTCCTACCCAACCTCTACTGGATTTGATCATCAAGCTTTCCCTTCTTTGAAAAACTTTATTATAGGCTCCCTAGTCTATCTTTACCAATTCTTCCCAATCGATTCCTGGAATTGGCATTCCAGTCTATAACTCTTATCCTTACAGATTCTTGACTGTCTCACTTCACTGAGTTATAAAATCACCATAACTCCTCTTCACTGCCTCTATACTACAGTCTTCAATGTTCTTCTGCCAGAACAGTCATACTCCTTATCTCACAATGGAGTTTCTTCTGATGATTCATTTCTTCCACAACTTTATCATTATTATAAATTGAAACAAAATAACATTTCAATTTAACTCAATCAAAATTTCAAATCTAAATTTGCTATAAGCTTCCTCATCACCAGGGGATAACCATTACTCAGACTTTTCCTCCATACTCTGCCACTTTCATCAGTTTTCTTTCTTCTGTACCTGAAATTATAGTCAGCATATCATCTCTTTATGTCTTCAAGATCTTTGACCATGTTCATCCATATACCAAATGGATCATCTTCTGTTTGTATCCTGCCCTTTTCTTATCTTTGAACATCATCTGCTTCTAGGATCTTTCTTTTCCTGCTTCTCTGTATATTACACTCATCAATTCTTTGTGCTAACCAAAACAAGAATTAGTTATGACAGCACCCATACTTTCATGAATATATAAAAGTAAATTCCTTCACAGAGAATAAAAGATACCTCCTACAGAGAGCAATCCTTGCTCTGATACCACTTAATGCAAGCACCACTTGCTATGTCTAAGCAGATCCTTGATTACACAAATTTCGGTACTGGAATCTTCCTTGAATATGGTCTTTCACCATTCTTTGACAAGACTAAACTTAGTTATCTGTCACTATGCTTGGCATCTTAGTTTTATGTGGCAGATCTCCTCTTTGTTTGGCGGATTAAACACTTTTCTTCTTATTTAGCTCCCAACGGAAATGACTTTCTATTTACTATTTAGCACCATATGACCTTTTGATGTGACCAAAAGGTCCCAACGAAAAATCATATACCGTACAGATTGTACCTTCCTTGCATTTTCCGCTCCCATACACTATTCGACACGTATCCTCCAACGGAATCACCAAGGTGCCTCGAACTCCGCATCCTCCTTTCTCCATTGAGATTTGGACCATCTATTTCTCAGCCTTCGATCTCCACTATGATCTTGTCCATTCAATTCTTAATGAATCTCAACTACTCTTTTCCTCTCTATCCAAACTCCGCTCAAATCTATACTGTTGACTTCTGGGATGTACATTCTCCTTTTCTCTCCTCATCGATCCTACTCTATTCCCAATCATTGATTCAACTCTGCTCAACCACGATGTTTACAGAATACCCATATGGACTGGGTTTTCTCCACTGTGACGTTCTTTATAAATTACAGTTATCTGCAATATCTCTCACCCTTAATGCTTTTCTACTAAGATTGATGGATCACATTCATTAAATCAATGATAACAGAAACCTATACCATATCAATTAGAAATATAATGGATTGATCATCCTATGTATTCAGATTTCATTCAAACCATGACTGAATATAATTTGTAAACAATTCACGCATATAAATTACTGTAATACTGAAATTGAATTCAATAGAGTAATACAACCTTCTTTACAACTTGAATTCTCCATAGATATTTACAAAATAGAGATGTATCTCTGCGCATGCTCCTGAAATTAGATTCCGAGATTCTCCTTTTCATCTACATTCTAGCTTCTTCCTTGAGCTAACTTCAAGCTAATCTAAGCTTCTATGAGCTATCCTTCATCGAGGCTAAACTGGATTAAACTAGGTACAACTCTCTAATCATCAACCAAAAATTATATTTAATTACAATGGATTTCTATTTCTATATCCTATGATTAAGGAATAGAGTCCTTAATAAACTCAACTGACCCCTACGAGTCATCAATGACTCACTAACCATTAACAAACCCTATCTTATCTTTTACAAGTGGAAAGGATCTAGAATCCTTGCCTATTATCCAAAATAACAAATTACACAAGTGTGAGACCCTAGGTCTCCTTTGATTCACTCAACTTTGATGAAGTCATGGGTGACTTCATTTTCATGAGCCTATGCTCCTACATCAGAGGTGATGGTGGTGGGATATCCTATTGTTACGCCAATTTCACCTACTTGTATTGGGATTTGGACAAGTACAAATTGTGCGATAACATGTTGGCGCCATTGTTGGGGAGAATCGAGTCATTTTTCCTCAACAACATATCTTTGGTGATATTTTCCTGAATCCCTTATCCTACAAACCTTACATGGAGACTCCACCGAGGGTGATTCCCTCACTTACTTTGATAATCCTAGAAGGGTTATCTGGCAAATCCATTGATGAAAACCCATATCAAACATCATTATAGCAGCCAAAATTTGTATTCATGGACCCTCCAAAATAGGCTACCGATAAGATGTTCGGACCCTAGGACATGAGTGATGTAATATCCTGCTCCACTGATCAAACTTTTATTGACATATTCATTGAGGACACTTGTGTGCAAGTGATTCGGTTATGGAATATTATGATTTCATTTCAATTATGGGTTATATTTGATGAGGATGTGTATTGTGACTTATTGTTATATGATGTGTGTGTGGATGTGTATTGGAAGATACTATTGACGAGCTTACCTGAGTGTGTAAGACACATGACAGGTTATGGATGTTGATGGAATCAATGAACTTCCTTGGACTCTGGATTGAGTCAAGGAGTGGATTTTATTTGTTTGAGTATTTAATTTTATGCACATGTGATATACGATTTATTTTAATATGATTTATGTATATTGATGCAGGAGCATTGACAACTCATCAAGCGAGCCAGCATGGAGCGGAAGGCAGCTGGACAGCGCCAGCACAAATTTTGAAAGCACTTTGATATTGTTGCGCCAAACATTAATGTGTGGAATTAATGAAGCGCACTTTGTACATTGTAATGGACCTTGAGAGGATAGCTCTTTTCCTTAGGTAGATGAGGCATTTAATTTAGTTAATGCTGGTAGATAGGATTTTAATTCTAGATTTGATAGCGTAGAATCCAAGAGGGAAACGGGATATAGACACCCTCCTTTGTACATTGTAACATTATCAAACAAGAGCAAGAAGAGAAGAGCATGAAGAGAACTCTATGAAGAGCACCCATGTATAGACATTGAATTAATAGAGAGAGCTGATTCAATCTCATGGTTTTTGTTGTTTTCTCTGTGTATTGATATTATGCTCATGAATGTTTTGATTTCTGTCATGCATTTGCTTTTATATGCTATGTATGTGACTTCATGGTTGGATTGAAGTCTGAGAGGGAGAGTGAATGAGTTTCAATTGTTTCTCTAAGTGAGCCAGAGGATTCCTGCAAGGAGTGCAGTCGAATTTGTCCGCAAAGAGTGCATTGACAGAAGAGTTCAGTTAGAGACAAATTTTGTTCTCATCTCTTCGAAGGTTCAAGTTAAGCACAGTGCCGTGTAGGGAGTGCACAGGCCAAGCTAAATCTCAGAGTTGCGATTCTGAGCAAGATATAGAGAGACAACTGTTGCAGGAGTGCGCAGGGTCGAAAGACTTCAACACTTAGACGTTGTTGAAGATTTGCCACAAGGAGTGCGTGCAATAAATTCTCAAAAGAACTTGAGAATTTGAGAACCAGCTCAGGAGGAGTAGGCCTTCGAATTCGTTGAAGGATTGTATAGCGAAGTTGTGCTTGAAGCGTCCGAGCAAGTGCTAAAAACTTGCGGGCAGGTGGACAAGTCTTCGGGGAGGAAGCTCTTGTTTCATTTCGCAGAATTATTAGAGGAAGAACGGACGGACGAAGTCATCCGAGGAGATTTCACGAAGTACCCTGGGTCGTTGGATCTCGCAGAGGTGCAAGAAGGTTACGGTGGAAGCGTCTAAGGTTCTAAGCTCAGGAACAGACAGAGCCGTCGATCCAAGTCTATCGGGGCATTGGATTATTCATGAGATCGCCCATCGAGACCTCGTGAGAAAGGTGTCAAAGATATGGTAGCGAAAGTCGCGAAGTCGTGAGGTGCAAGGGTAGCGAAGTGGTGAGAGGATCCATAGCGTTCATCTGGGAAGGACAGGTGGTAGAGATCTAAGGATCTTGCGAACTCAGGAACTCGCGAGTTGAGAGCCCAAGTATTGGGAAGCAAAGTCGTGAGGAAGTGAGGAAGCGAGGTTGCGAGTCTCGGCACCTCGGACCTCAGAAGTTGACAGTGAAATTATTTAACCTCAAGAGTAGCGAAGTCACGAGGGAGCAAGGTAGAGATAGCGTGGAAGTCCCGAGAGAAGTGACGGGTGTGGACGGGTCAAGTCACATGTGCGCATCGGAGCTTCGGTACCTTGGGTATCAGAGGTTTTAGAACAAAAAGGTTGATATCACGAGTAGCAAGGTCATGAGTAGCGAAATACCATAGGAGGGGAAAGTCAGCAAGTTGACTAAACTCAGGTCTCGGGGATCCGAGAGCCCAGTGTATAACCTTTAGACTCACGAAGTCGCGAGTTTCGATCCTCCGAGGAGTTAAAGAAGGGGATCGTGCGAGGAAGAGAATCTGTGGGTAGAAAGATTTCCGATAGGGAATTAGGAGAACCTTTGAGTTCTTCGGGCCGAGGAGAGAGGATGGTCCTGTGTGAGCGGACGTTCCCGTGAGGGTGGTGCACGTCTACGTCAGAGTGGTATCAGAGCGAGAAGTTCTTTGTTTTCTATAGCAGAGAAGAAGAGAGAAAATTCACCATGCCTCCCAGAAGAGAAAGACAGTCACCTGACCTAGAAGATAGGGATGTGCGAAGAAGAGGCAGGCTAGCAGGAAATCCAGAAATGGAGAGGTAGATGAGAGATCTTAGAGCAAGGCTCGAGGAGATGGAGACAGCGCAGAGACACGGAGTTGGCACAGGGGATCTTAGTGATTCCAAAGTTGAAGAGGAAGCTGGAAATGAAGAAGAAGTCACAGCAGAGGATGCATCAATCGAACGGTTGATAAAAGCTATCGCCAGAATGGGTGCGAAGACAAAGATGGATATTCCAGTCTACGAAGGAAATCTGGATGTAGAGGAGCTTCTAGATTGGATTAGATCTCTTGATACCTACTTCGATTATGAGGATATCGAAGAGGATAAAAAAGTCAGACATGTTGTCACACGCTTGAAAGGACATGCAACATTATGGTGGGACGAGCTTCAAGCAGATAGACGCTGCAAAGGCAAGCAGAAGATCAAAAGCTGGGATCAAATGATTGCGAAGATGAAGGTGAAGTTCATCCCAAGGGACTATCAGATCACACTGTTCAGGAGAATGCAGAACCTGAGATAGAAGCTGATGACAGTGAAAGAATACACTGAAGAATTCTACCAACTGAACATCAGAGCAGGTCATCAGGAGAGCGATGATGAGAAAGTTGTTAGATATCTGAATGGTCTGAGATATGACATTCAGGATGAATTAAGCATGGTTACCATTAGAACTGTGGAAGATGCTTATCAGATGGCTCTGAAAGAAGAAGAGAAGCTGAGCCATAAGAAAGGTCAGCGAGGGCGAGGCAAGAGTCAGCCCAGAGGCAAGGCAGTCACCCAGGAGAAATATCAGAAGCCTAAGGAGGAATGGAAGAAAACTCAGGGTAAAGTTGAAAGAGGTGGAACCTCATAGCGAGGGCCACAGGTTGAACAGAGAGGACAACATATAGAGCAAAAGGGAGATTATGCTGACGCTAATACTTTTCCTCGTACCATAGGCAGAGGAAGAGGTTGAGGTGGAGTTATCACATGTTTTACATGTGGAAATAATGGGCACAGGTCATTTGAGTGTCCAGAGAAAAAGAAGGACGCTGGAGAAGCTCACATCGTTGAAGCGCAGAGGCGTGATGTTGAGAATGAAGATATAGACAGTGGAAGGTCACTGATGATGCGTAAAGTTCTCTTAACACCCGAGAAAGAGGTGGAGGACTCAGCACAAAGGACCAGACTGTTCAGGACAGCTTGCAAAGCCAAGGACTGGAAATGCAAGGTTATTGTTGACAGTGGTAGCACAGATAATCTTGTTTCAACCGAGATGGTGGAGAAACTGGAGCTGGAGACAACTGATCACCCGAGTCCGTACAAAGTCTCATGGCTACAGAAGGGACATCAGGTGAGTGTCACTAAATAGTGTTTAGTTGAATTCAAGATAGGAGGTTATAATGATAAGGTCTTGTGTGATGTCATTCCCATGGATGCATGTCATTTACTGCTGGGTAGACCATGGCAATATGACAGAAATGTGGTTCATGATGGGAGAATGAACACATATACCCTGGAGAAGGATGGGAGGACACACAGGTTGCTTCCGATAAAAGATAAGGAGATGAATATGGAAGTAAGCAACACAATACTTCTCATGAGTGGGAAGGAGCTTCTTACAGAGATGGAGAAGAAGGAAGATCCACAATTCTTTGTGGTCAGGAAACCGAGCATTGTCCTAACTAGCACAAGAGTGGATGATTTACCAGATGAGATTCAAGAACTGCTGGGAGAGTTTGCTGACATCATCATGGACGAATTACCTCATTCGTTGCCACCGATGAGAAGTGTGAGTCACCACATAGACCTCATACTAGGAGCGAGTTTGCCGAACAAAGCTGCATACAGATTGATGCCACAAGAAAATGAGGAGGTAAAGAACCAGGTCCAGGATTTGTTGGACAAAGGATTAGTCAGAGAAAGCTTGAGTCCATGTGTTGTTCCAACCGTGCTTAGTCTGAAGAAAGATGGAGGCTGGAGAATGTGCATCGATTCAAGAGCGATCAATAAAATAACCATCAGGTATAGGTTTCCATTGCCAAGAATGGATGATCTAATGGATTGCTTGAGTGGGGAAAATTATTTTTCAAAGATAGATCTGAAGAGCAGATATCACCAGATTCACATGAGGGAAGGTGATGAGTGGAAGACATCCTTCAATACAAATGAAGGACTGTATGAGTGGCTAGTCATGTCGTTTGGCTTGAGAAATGCACCAAGTACATTTATGAGATTGATGAATGAAGTCCTAAGGGAATTCATCGGAAAGTTTGTCGTCATGTATCTGGATGATATATTGATCTTCAGTAAGACGAAGGCTGAGCATTTGAAACATTTGGCCATTGTGATGAGAAAACTACAGCAGGAGAAGCTGTTGATTAATATGAAGAAGTCCTCGTTTATGAAGACAGAGCTCATCTATCTGGGATTTGTCATATCGGTGAATGAATTGAGGATGGATCCAGAGAAGGTAGAAGTGATCAAGAATTGGCCATCACCGAGAAATATTTTCGAGGTGAGAATTTTTCATGGTTTGGCTAGTTTCTACCGAAAATTCATCAGAAATTTCAGTGGAATTAGCACAGTAATGATGGACACGGTGAAGAAGCGACATAAGTATTTTCATTGGACAGACAAGGCTGAGAAGAGCTTCAATCTGTTGAAGCGGAAGATCACAGAGCAACCAATTCTAGTGTTGCCAAATTTTGAGAAGACATTTCAGGTGAAATGTGATGCTAGTGGGTATGCCATAGGAGCGGTCTTGAGTCAGGAAGACAGGCCAGTTGCATATTTCACTGAGAAGATGGATGAAGCAAAGCTGAAATACTCCACGTATGATAAAGAATTTTATGCTATCATACAGGCATTGAAGAAGTGGAGGCATTACTTGGTCCCGAAATAATTTGTATTATACAGTGATAATCATGCATTGCAGTTTGTGAGTCAACAGGAGAAGTTGAATCAGAAACATGCAAAATGGGTAGAGTATATGCAAAATTTCACGTTTGTGATTAAACACATTTCAGGAACTGCTAACAAAGTGGCTGATGTTTTGAGCAGGAAATGTTTATTGCTGTAGGAGTTCCAAGTCAAAACATTGGGTTTTGAAAACCTAAGGGACATGTATGCGGGAGATGCAGATTTCAGAGAAGCATATGAAGCAGTTGAGAATCCAGTTCTCAGGGATAGGAGTCCTTGGATAGATTATATGATCCAGGAGGGATTATTGTTCAGAGGCAATCAACTGTGTATTCTGAATTTCTCCATGAGGGAGAACTTGTTGAAAGAAAAACACAGTGGTGGATTGGCAGGACACTTTGGCCAAGACAAGACATTCGCGAAGATGAATGAGTCATATTTTTGGCCAGGCATGCGAGCAGAGGTCAAGATATTTGTTGACAGATGTTGAATTTGTCAACATTCGAAAGGGATAAAGCAGAATACAGGTTTTTATCAGCCATTACCCATACCAGGGAGGCCATGGGAGGCGATTAGCATGGATTTTGTATTGGGTTTGCCGAGAACACAAAGAGGTGTTGATTCCATATTTGTGGTGTTGGACAGGTTTTCAAAAATGATACATTTTATTCCATGCCAGAAGACTAGTGATGCGACACACATCGCAAACTTTTTTTTCAAAGAGGTCATTCGACTTCATGGATTGTCGAAAAGAATAGTTTCGGAGAGGGATACCAAATTCATAGGGCATTTTTGGAGGACGCTATGGAAGAATCTAAGAACTAACTTGGCGTTTAGTTTAGCTTACCATCCACAGATAGATGGACAAATAGAGGTAGTAAATAGAAGTCTGGGAGACTTACTGAGAAGCCTGGTGACAGAGCACCATAGCAGTTGGGACCATGTATTACCACAGGCGGAGTTTGCATACAATGATTTAGTGAATCAGAGCACAAGAAAGAGTCCATTTTAGATTGTGTATGGGACACAACCGAGAGGAGTTTATGAACTTAGGGAGTCAGGATAGACTACTACTAGCAGTGCTAGTGCATAGGAGTTTGTTGAGGCGATGAAAGAACTTCACAGCAGGGTGAAGAAGCGACTGATTGATTCAAATCAGGAGTACAAACGCAAGGAAGATAAGCATCAGAGACAACTTCAGTTTGAAGTTGGCGATCTGGTTCTGGCACATTTAAGGAAGGAAAGGTTCCCAAGGGGAACATACAACAAGCTGAAAATGAAGAAAATCGGACCATGCAAAGTCTTGAAGAAATTTGGAGAAAACGCGTATGAAATTGAGTTGTCGGATGGCATCGGGATATCTCCGATATTTAATGATTCGGATTTATACCCATACAGGGTTGGAGAAGCAGAGGCTGGAACTGTGGAACCAATGATATAGTGGATGAAACAATTACCAGTAGCAGAGAAGCCACAGATGGAGTGCATATTGGACAAAAGATTGGGTAAGACGACCAGGAGGAAAGAATACTATGAGTATCTAGTCAAGTGGAAAATCATCCAGTGGAAGACACCAACTGGGAGATAGAAGTAGTGATCCAGAAGCATGGACAGACTGTGCAGGAGCTCATGGACAGGAGCCCATGAAAATTTTCAAGCTGGGGAGTATGATGCAGGAGCATCGACAACTCATCAAGCGAGCCAGCATGGAGCGGAAGGCAGCTGGACAGTGCCAGCACAATTTTTGAAAACACTTTGATATTGTTGTGCCAAACATTAATGTTTGGAATTAATGAAGCGCACTTTGTACATTGTAATGGACCTTGAGCGGATAGCTCTCGTCCTTAGGTAGATGAGGCATTTAATTTAGTTAATGCTGGTAGATAGGATTTTAATTCTAGATTTGATAGCATAGAATCCAAGAGGGAAACGAGATATAGACACCCTCCTTTGTACATTGTAACATTATCAAACAGGAGCAAGAAGAGAAGAGCATGCAGAGCACTGTATGAAGAGCACCCATGTACATACATTGAATTAATAGAAAGAGATAATTCAATCTCATGGTTTGTGTTGTTTTCTCTGTGTATTGATATTATGCTCATGAATGTTTTGCTTTCTGTCATGCATTTGCTTTTATATGCTATGTATGTGAATTCATGGTTGGATTGAAGTCTGAGAGGGAGAGTGAATGAGTTTCAATTGTTTCTCTAAGTGAGCCAGAGGATTCTTGCAAGGAGTGCAGTCGAATTTGTCCGCAAAGAGTGCGTTGACAGAAGGGTTCAGTTAGAGACAACTTTTGTTCTCATCTCTTCGAAGGTTCAAGTTAAGCAGAGTGTCATGCAGGGAGTGCGCAGGCCAAGCTAAATCTCAGATTTGTGATTCTAAGCAAGATATAGAGAGACAGCTGCTGCAGGAGTGCGCAGGGTCGAAAGACTTCAACACTTAGGCGTTGTTGAAGATTTGCCGCAAGGAGTGCGTGCAATAAATTCTCAAAAGAACTTGAGAAGTCGAGAACCAGCTCAAGAGGAGTAGGCCTTCGAATTCGTCGAAGGATTGTATAGAAAAGTTGTGCTTGAAACGTCCGAGCAAGTGCTGAAAACTTGCGTGCAGGTGGACAATTCTTCGGGGAGGAAGCTCTTGTTTCATTTCGCAAAATTATTAGAGGAAGAACGGACTGACGAAGTCATCCGAGGATATTTCGCGAAGTACCGTGGGTCATTGGATCTTGCAGAGGTGCAAGAAGGTTATGATGGAAGCGTCTAAGGTTCTGAGATTAGGAACGGACAGAGTCGTCGATCCAAGTCTGTCGAGGCGTTGGATTATTCACGAGATCGCCCATCGTGACCTCATGAGAAGGGTGTCGAAGATCTGGTAGTGAAAGTCGCGAAGTCGCGAGGTGCGAGGGTAGAAAAGTGGTGAGAGGATCCAGAGCGTTCATCTGGGAAGGACAGGTGGTGGAGATCTAAGGATCTCGCGAACTCAGGAACTCACGAGTTGAGAGACCAAGTATTGGGAAGCGAAGTCGTGAGGAAGTGAGGAAGTGAGGTTGCGAGTCTCGGCACCTCGGACCTTGGAAGTTGACGGTGAAATTATTTAACCTCAAGAGTAGCGAAGTATCAAGGGAGCAAGGTAGCGATAGCGTGGAAGTCCCGAGAGAAGCGACGGGTGTGGATGGGTCAAGTCACACGTGCGCATCGGAGCTTTGGTACCTCGGGTATCAGAGGTTGTAGAACCAAAAGGTTGATATCGTGAGTAGCAAGGTCGCGAGTAGTGAAATCCCGTAGGGGAAAGTCAGCGAGTTGACTAACCTCGGGTCTCGAGGATCCAAGAGCCCAGTGTATAACATTTAGACTCACGAAGTCGCGAGTTTCGATCCTCCGAGGAGTTAAAGAAGGGGATCACGCGAGGAAGAGAATATGTGGGTAGGAAGATTCCCGATAGGGAATTAGGAGAACCTTTGAGTTCTTCAGGCCAAGGAGAGAGGAAGGTCCTGTGTGAGCGGACGTTCCCATGAGAGTGGTGCGCGTCTGCGTCATATATGGATTATTGATAGTGTTTTTGTTAGTGGATGCAGGATTGACGATGCTTGAAAATACAAATCACATAAGGAGTAGAGGGCCATGCACAAAAATTAGATGTTGGCCCTTGGGTATGGAATAAGGAAGAAATTGAAGAACAAGGAAGAAGGAAGGCAGAGTTCGAATTGCGTAGAAGGAGAAACGACTGAGATTGGGTTGAAGTTGACCAAAGAAGCAGAAAAGATGGAGCAAAGTACGAGAGAGCGAGCCATTGAATGAGGAGATTGAGGACAACAGATCAACAAGAAATATGGATCGTGGATGACTCAACAAGTAAAGAAATAGACCATTGGATGATTTGGAGCACCGCACGGAAAAGAAGGAAAGACAGGCTGATGAAGCCCTGGATATCCGGGTCAAGTTGACCTAGGGTTTTAGCATCTAGGGTTTTGACACCTGGGTTTCGGCATAGGGTTGTCCAAGAGTCATTGTAATGTATAAATAAAGGTCAAGAGGACCTAGAATGGGTTCGATTATGTGATGATGAGTGATTGTTGTTGAGGGAGAAGTATTGTATTGTGAGAATAGTTTGTGTTGTAAGATCTTTAGCTGGGTGCGAAGATCAACCTTGCAGCTGGGTGCACAGGAACGAGGAGTAAGAGAGAAGAATAGATATTTGTAGTTAAGTGCATAGATAGAACTATATGCTTTCATTTAATATATCATAAATCACATTTCTGTGGATGTAGCCCTAGAGAGAGGGTGAACCATGTACATATGGTGTTATGTGTGATTGATGTTGTGTTCTTTTGCTTATGTTATTACATTATTGCATTATTGTGTTAGATATAAGGTATAACTTGCGAGGTGAGCTTAAGAGAGGTAGATCAAATCTAGTTGTTGTGTGCTATTATTCTGAATCCACTTGCATTCGTTCTGGTTGTAGACACATGTGTCCTGCAACCCCCTATTTCTACTTCGGGTGAGACTGCATTTTCTTTGCAGGTGTTGCCGAAAGGGCCAGTAGTTAGGGCTTGTTGGTGCACTATTAGAGCTGAACCCTCGATCTGCCCCTATGCCAACAAATGGTTTCGTTGCCGGGATCATGATATTATTGAGGGAATTTCATGGTGGTTTCCCTCGAAGATAGAGATTCAAAAGTGGATAGAAGAGCAAGAAAAGGACTTTGTCGAAGCACATAATAGAAACCCTAATATTAGTATAGAGGATTGGTTGGGAAAATATATCTTTACTGATATATACAGGATATTCTATGGAGGAATCCATCAGGAGCTATATGAGTGGCTAGCTAGATTAGTAGATACCCAATTTGAGATCAGACTTAGACCACTTGTGGTTTCGATGGCAGCACTGGTCCAGAAGGTCAAGAGAGTTGACAACACCATTTCAAGAGCAGTGGATCACTGTTTTGATAGCACGATTGGAGGTTATATTACTGAGTTCACTGTTGAGAGAGTAGAGTCATACAACCATGCAAAGAGATATTTCTTTAAAGGACCTCGAGGAAAATTTTTACACTTTTTAAAGTTAAAGATCAAGATGCTATTGAATGAGAAGAACATCTTGAAGATATAGTAGTTGGTTGGATAAAAAGGATAATGTTCAAGAATTCAAACAACAATAATGACACATAGGTTGGACATACGCACAGTGGGAGATCAATTAGAGAAGTCCCCCTTGTGAACCTGTTTGAAGAGGATCCCGAGCCATTAGCACAGGACGAAGGACTTTATAGTGGAGAATAAGAAGAGCTAGTGAACGAGGAACATTCAGAGTCCTCTAGGGAAAAAGAAGAAAACACTGAAGAACTTCGTCGAGATGAATCGAGAGCTTCAGGAACTATGCCTAATGTCGAAGTAAGTACTATTACTCCTCCTATTATTGTAGTAACAGTAAGTAACCAGAGTAACCTAAGCTATCAGGGCACTCAGAGAACTGCTACAAGCAGTTCAGTACCTATTCAGTTAGGAAGTCTAGGAAGATCTATAGCAGACGAGATGAGGCTACCCACCTTTAGAGGGGATGGATATGAGGATCCCACCCAACATTTGTTTTTGTGCGAAGCTGTATGGAGAATTAATAATGTCACTGATGAAAATGTTAAGAGGACTCGGTTCAGTACTACCTTGAGAGACCACACACTAAGTTGGTACATGAAAGTTTTTCAAGGACTAGCATAGCCTAAACCGTTGGGAGAAATCAAGATTGCATTGATTTCTGAATTCAAGAAACCTAAATCAGAGTCACAGTGCATTACAGAGCTGAAAGAGATTAATAAGAAAGTAGTTGAGCCTGTTTGGGAGTTTGATCAGAGGTTTAATACCTTGACAGGCCACTTGACTTTCTGAATCCTAGACGAACAGAACAAGGAATGGTTCATTGTTGCACTCTTTCCATACATCAGAGTTCCTTTGATGCAACATAAGATTGGTTCGCAGGTTGAGGCACTAGATATCACCATGAAATTAGAATCATCCCCGATGGGAGAATCCAACTCATGTATGAGTCAAATTTTGAGTCAGCTAACCAGCTTATCATTGCAGGTCGAAGATATGAAGAAGGAAAAAGGAAAAGAAAAAAGGGAATACATATGGTGTATCAGATGAAAGTCAGAGGGTCATGATAAGGAGCATTGTCCCTTATTTCATGAGTACTTGGCTTTTGGGGCTCCGAGCCCTTTGAAGCAAGTTACCCTACCTTGGTGCGAGGTATGTAGAAATCAACATCGCCCTGGTGAATGTTACTATTTGCAAAAATATGTCCAAACACCCAAAAATCTGTACTGCACATTTTGTAAGTCAGTAGGGCATGATGATAGGGATTGCAGAGCTTATGAACTCATGCACGAAAGGTAAAGGGATATATACAAAATTCAAGATGAAGTACAGGAACAAGGAAACATTGTGCAATATAATTCCCCAAGAAGAGGAAACTTCAACCCTCATGGTGGATTCCAAGGAAGAGGAGGAGGTATGGGATGAGCTCGAGGATAGATCATTTGTTACAACTGTGTGCAGCCAAGTCACTTAGAAAGGGACTGTCAGAACCTTTGTACCACTTACAGTTACTGCAACTCATTTGAACATGTTATCGAGGAATGTCCAACATTGTTGGCTAAGCTCTAAGAAATACAAGGTGCAAATGCACAAATACAACTGATATCGGTTGAACCTCACAGAGAGGACCCCAGAGTCACTGTTATCACAAGAGGATGCACTGTTATAGGAGAAGACATAGTAACTCAAGAAAAGTATACATAACGACCAGGGGTCAGAAGAGCTACAGAGAAGACACAATTGTTTGATCCAAGGAGGGAGAAGCAGACATTTGAGGAGGCTCATAGAGAATTTGGAGGAGAATGGGGCTCTTCATAGAAGGCATAACCAGTGGTGAAAGAATCTGGAATGCCTCTGGCATTTGATCAATCTGCCTCAACAGGAGATGGAAAAGAGGTAAGTAAGATGGTAGGATTCTTGTATTCATTTATTGACTTAATTAAGGATGGAAGAGCCATACAAGAACTACAACACTTCATAAGTCAATATGAGATAGGAAGAGTGGACCCTATGCTGAATAGGGTTGTGAACCAAGTGTCAAGAAAGAGAAGGACAAATAAGGAGCTACACCTGAATGTTCAGATAGGAGACTATGATATAGATCATGTAGTCCTTGACTTGGGGTCAGAGGTCAATGTCATGACGAAGCATACCTGGGCACTGATGGGGAAAATGAAGCTGATTTACTCCCCTATTTGACTCAAAATGGCTAATCAATATCCTGTGATTCCTTTTGGAATATTGGAGCATGTCCCTGTGGACATTGATGGGGTAAGGACATTTGTAGGTTTTGAAGTAATTGAGATAATGTATGAGAGCTTCCCTTATCTTGCACTGTTAGGTGTTGATTGGGCCTTCAATAAATCGATGATGGTTGATCTAAAGAAGAGGAGAATGGCATTCAAGGATAATGGCCTTAGGGTCATTGCACCTTTGGATCATGATGAAGGTTGCAGGTACACAAAGCCAATTAGAGAAGAAGACCGTGCATAAGAATTAAAGAATATTTACAAATTGATAGCAAGACAACAGGATTACATCAATCCTATAGTAGATGGAAACTTGAGCTGGCGAAGTGAGAGTGAATGCTTATCAGACTCGAAAGAAGCACTGAAGAATTGGTAGAATAAGATGTATAAAGTTTCTGTGTGGAGATGTGCTAGATTGACCAAAGAAGTTCGTTGGATCGAAACAAAAGTAAGTAACCTACCCACCTTTGATGGTCTGAATCATTTAGAAACATTTTTACTGTAATTTGAAGAAATTGTGTGAGCACAACAGAGGTTGTTGGCACTGGATGAATCATTAAAAGAAACTCCAGCAAGATGGTGGGGGGCACATAAGAAGAACATCATGGAGTGGGTGCAATGCCGAACTTTGATGACAACGCGATTTTCAGAAAACATTGAAGGGTGCGAAGTGCGGTATATAGGTCATAGCTAGCCGAAAGCCCATGTGCGAAGTTGTGAGGAGACCTGGAGCAATATTCCTCAAGAACAGTGGGTGAACAAGTTCGTTAACACATTGGGGACAACACCTATCAATTGGTATCTACAAGTTGAACTACGCTTCACCATTGCAGATTGGCACGGTATGACTCAGAACTTCATCGCTACATTTTTTTTTGAGAGTCAACACCCTACAACAGATCAGACGTTACAATTTGTAAGGAATAATTTTTTTGAGGAGGTACCTAACCTCCCCGATGAGAAGGAAGAGGATGAATGGACATCACCTCTTCAGATATTATAGGGATGTTACAATATAAATGTTTATGAGGATGATGATCCTCGAAATGTGAACATTACAGAAACAGAAGGACAGAGAGACATAGAGGGAACTGGGGTCAAGATACATTTCATTGGGAAGCCCATTAAAATCAATAAAGTCAATATTGGAATGAAGGAAACACCTAAACTGGAAAACATTGGAGATTACTGGGATGAGGCCACTATTGAAAAGATCATAGAATTGTTGCATGAATATCAAGACCTTTTTCCAACAAATTTCACAGATATGAAGGGTATTAAAGGGCCCATGGGGGAGATCAAGATTCCCTTGAAGCCATATGCAAGACCAGTTAAGAAGAGACCCTACATATTGAACCCCAAGTATAAGGAGAAAGTCAAGATTGAGCTCGACAGAACGCTGGAAGCAGGAATCATAGAGCCTATTGAAGAGTTAGAATGGATTATCCCTATGGTGGTCCAAGACAAGAAGACCGGAGAGATAAGGATCTATGTAGATCTCAGGAAGATGAACGATGCATGTTTGCATGACCCATTCCCTACACCATTTACTGACGAAGTGTTAGACAATGTAGGAGGATAGGAGGTCTACTCCTTCACAGATGGATCTTCAGGGTACTATCAGATCAGGATTGCCAAGGAAGATCGACATAAGACCACATTTGCAATGGAATGGGGATATTACCAGTACACAGTGATGCCCTTTGTACTGAAGAATGCCCCAACCATATTTTCCAGGGTGGTGGTGGAAGCATTCAAATATTTTTTACATAAATTTTTAGAAGCATATTTTGATGATTGGACTATTTTTAGCTTATTAAAAGATCACATTGAATGTTTAATACTAATGTTGGATAAGTGCAGGCAATGCCATATTTCCATGAATTTGAAGAAGTGCATCTTTTTGTCACCTTTTGGAGTTTTTTCTAGGACATATTGTATGCAAGCAGGGGTTACTGGTAGATCCTTCTAATATCACCATTATTGTTGATCTACCTCCCCCTACTTCAATGAGACAGTTGCGCACTATGCTGGGACATACAAGATACTACAATAAGTTCATCAAAGGCTATGCATAGATAACAACACCCATTGAGAAGTTGTTAAAGAAAGTTTGTCATTTTTAATGGACAGATGAATCCCAATAGAGCTTCGACACACTAAAACAAAAAATGGTTAATGTGCCCATCTTGGTTTTCCTAGATTGGAGCAAGGAATTTCATGTGCATGTCGATGCCACATCCATTGTGTCAGGAGCATTGTTAGCACAACCAGTAGCAGGAGGCATTGACCACCCTATATCCTTTTCTAGCAAAAATATTTCCATAGCTGAGATAAATTACCCCACCACCGAGAGAGAAGAACCAGCTATGGTGTATCCACTGTAGAAATTTCAAAATTATCTATGGGGGGGGAATTTTAAGATGTTCACTAAATACTCTACACTGAAATACCTAGTCAACAACCTAGTGTTGGGGGGAAGAATCTACAGATGGCTGTTTTTATTTCAAGAATATGATTTTGAAATTGTGGTTAAGCTAGGAAGAATGAACAAGGGACCTGACCACTTGTCGAGGTTAGAGAATGGAGAAGATCCAACTAACTTGGAGGATACCCTACTAGATGCACAACTGCTAGTCATCATAATATTTGATGATCACTTTGCAGAGATAGTATAGTTCCTATCTACAAGAATGACACCTAGTGGATACACAATTATCTAGAAGAAACAGTTGGTAGTACATGTTGTAGACTTTTTACTTATAGTTGGACAACTATACAATATGCGGTCTGATAATATCTTGAGGAGATGTTTTATGGAGACAGATAGACCATTGATCCTCGCAGAAGCACACGACGACATCGCAGGAGGACACTACGTAGGGAAAGAAACAACGCAGAATATTCTTAGAGCTGGCCTCTGGTGGCCTACTCTACATAAAGATGCCAAGGAATACTACAAGCCTGTGATGTATGTCAGAGAGTTGGGAAACCTTCCAGAAGATATGAGATGCCTTTAGAACCACAACTAACCTTAAAACTATTTGAGAAATGGGCCATTGATTTCATGGGACCTATCAACCCACCAGGGAAGCGCACAGGAGCCCACTACATCATCACTGCGACATAGTACTTGACCAGATGGGCAGAATCAAGAGTTTTTAAGGACTGTAGTGCAACTACAACTGCACGATTTATATTTGATGATATAATAACTGGGTTTGAATTCCCAAATATTCTTATGAGCGATCAAGGTACACATTTTATTAACAATATTATTGAGGCTTTGACATAGGAATTTGAAGTACATCATCAGAAAATCACACCTTACCACCCACAGGCGAATGGGACAGTCGAAGATTTCAATAAGATCTTGGAGACAACGCTGATGAAGATTTGTAGTGTAAACAGAGAGGATTGGGATCTGAGAGTGCCAGTAGTATTATGGGCACATAGAACTACGTGCAAGAAGATGACAATGCAGAGTCCATTTAAATTAGTTTGTGACCTAGAAGCAGTTGTACTGATGGAATATTTGGTTCCTAGCTTAAGGATTGCAGCGTTTATAGATATGGATGACACTGTCGTTGTTGAAGATAGGCTTGCACAGTTGGTGGAGCTGGAGGAGGACAAATTTATTGCAGGATTTCAACAATAGGTACAGAAAGAAGGCCTACCATGACAGACATATCAATAAAAAGACATTCAAGCAAGGAGATCTGGTATTGGTCTATGACAGTAAGTTTCTGAAGCATCTAGGGAAGTTTAGAACACATTGTCTTGGGCCATTTGAGGTAGCATATGTTATAGAAGGAGGAGCTGCGTAGTTGAAGACATTGAATGGATAATGGAAGGATGAGTTGTTTAATGGTAGCCAGTTGAATTTGTACTATGACAACCAGTTGCCTCGCATATCTCGGTAAAAGAAAAAGATGAAGGGTCTCGGTACCAAGTGCAGTTGAAACTGGGTACCAGACATAGAAAAGATAGTCTGCACATGGAAGGGAGGGAAAGAACAGAGAGAAAGTTGAAGTAAAATAGAGAATTCAATCCTGTAGTGACTCGGGACGAGTCACAGGTGAGTGTTGGGGGCCTATTGGCCCTTGGGTATGGAATAAGGAAGAAATTGAAGAACAAGGAAGAAGGAAGGTGGAGTTCGAACTGCGTGGAAGGCGAAGCGACTGATATTGGGTCGAAGTGGACCAAAAGAGTAGAAAAGACGGAGCGAAGTACGGGAGAGAGAGAGTCATTGAATGACGAGATCGAGGATGACATATCAATAAGAAATATGGATCGTGAATGACTCATCGAGTAGAGAAATAGACCAATGGACAATTTGGAGCACTGCACAGAAAAGAAGGAAAGATAGGTTGGTTAAGCCCTGGAAATCCGAGTCAAGTTGACCTAGGGTTTTAGATGCCTAGGGTTTTGGCATCTAGGGTTTTGACACCTAGGTTTCTGCCTAGGGTTGTCCGAGAGTCATTGTAATGTATAAATAAAGGTCAAGCGGACCTGTGATGGGTTCGATTATGTGATGATGAGTGATTGTTGTTGAGGGAGAATTATTGTATTGTGAGAACAATTTGTGTTGTAAGATCTACAGCTGGGTGCGAAGATCAACCTTGCAGCTGGGTGCATAGGAACGAGGAGAGAGAGAGAAGAAGAGAGATATGTAGCTAAGTGCAAAGATAGAACTGTATGCTTTCATTTAATATATCATAAAGCATAGTTCTCTGGACGTATCCCTAGAGAGAGGGTGAACCACATACATCTGGTGTTATGTGTGATTGATGTTGTGTTCTTTTTCTTCTATTATTTTGTTATTGCATTATTGTGTTAGATCTGAGTTATAACCTGCAAGGTGAACTTAAGAGAGGTAGATTAGATCTAGTTGTTGTGTGCTATTATTCTAAATCCACTTGCATTCCTTCTGGTTGTAGACACATGTGTCCTGCAACCCCCTATTGCTACTTCAGGTGATACTACATCTGCTTTGCAGGTGTTTCCGAAAGGGCCAATATTTAGGGATTGTTGGTGAGTTGTTAGAGCTAAACCCTGGGTCTTCCCATGTGCCAACACCAGACATTGAGGGAGAGGTGTGGCAACGTCCCTGTCACATCCTACTAGAACTCCCGTCATGGCTGAATGGTAGGTTAACAATTACCTAGTTCAAGAGGTCCATGATGTCGTGAGGGCATACTTATACAGTCAGTCATGAAGATTTCTAAGTGGCACACAATAAGGCAAAATCCTTATTCATTAGAAGCCCTTAGTCTCTCACAAGGTCGACCAAGTGGAGTGGTGACTCCAAGGGTAAAAAAAACTTCCAAAACTAGTCAAAGGTGAGTGGCACCCTTGGAGCACGAAAGTGCATCTTGAAGGGCATGTCGAGTAATTAAAACTTGAGTCAATAAATCTAGGCGGTCTAGAAAACATTGAAATGATTAGACCTTGTTGGAATAAAATAATTAATTTAAACAATAAATTTTTATTTTATAAATCCCAACAAAATTCCAAGCCTAAGTCTAGACTAAGTCTATTTCTAAATTTAATTAAAGGAATAAATGAAATATAACATAAGTTAAAATATTAGAGAATATAATCAAACTCTAGGAAAAAGGGGAATACAATTTAAAGGTTGGATAAAATGCACATGTGTACATGAAATTAATAAATTGGATTTTTTAAAATAGAAGAAATAATAATATGAGAGAATAGGAGTACACATGGAAAAGAATCTTGAGTCAACCAATCACTAGTATAACTAGAAGAAGACTCCTAATGAAACTCTAACTAAGATCTAGTTAGGAGACACTCATTACATGAAAATTTTGGGAACAAAGGGACAACTAAGAGCAAAAATAGGAACACATTGGGGAATGTGTGGGAAATTGACTTTTTAAATAAAATAAAAATGGTAATTACTTGTGCAACTTGGGGAGAGTGTGACAAGTGTGTGGATGAATATTACAAATTAAATTAATTAAAAATATAATTAATTGTGCTTGAGGACATGTGTCATTTGGGGATATTTCTATAAAACAAATGGTATAGAAGGGACAATGATCTCACTTGGGATGACACTGTTATGCTGCTAAAATTTTTTTGACTGTGTTTTACTTGTAAGAATTGGGATACCAAGCTTGTAGAAAGAGTGGAAGATCTACATTGCTAGGCAAGCCTTGGAGCTATTGTTTGTTGGTTTCTTGTGTGTGGCCCCTTTGCGGCTTGGGGGGATAAGGGGGAAGAAGAGTACCCCTAGCATTGGATGGGAGGTACCGGTGAAGTCATTGTGATTAGAAAGTGGGATTAAGAAGGACCACAAGTTACTGAAGGACATATTCGAATCTCCATCTCCATCGCTTCCAGTATTTTATTTCTAAAAATTGTATTGTAGTAAGAGTAAATTTATATAATTAGATTTTATTATCGCTGCAGAACCTTGTTGTAATTTTGGGAATTAGAATTTTATATAGTTTCTACAAAATCATTTTACAAGTCTGGAAAAATAGAATTTGGTATAGCCCCTGCAGAATCACTTTGGAATCTAGACTTTAGAATTTGTGTTTTCGCTGCCAAATTAATTTACACTTTGGAACTTATAATTTATTTAATTGCTGCCCAACTAATTTATTTATCAAGAACATTGAATTTCTTATGGTCGATGTCAACTAATTTGCAAATCTAGAACCTTAGATATTCATATGGTCATTGCAAATTAATTACCAATCTGAAATTGTAAAACTTAGTGTGGTCGTTTTTAATCGGTTGTAAATTTGAATTTTGGAACTTGAGCGTTGCAATTTTCATTTACTACTCTATAATCTAAAATGGGGTCATTGCAATTCCTGATCTTGATTTTTGAACAGTCATAGTTGTTGAGATTAATTGGTTGACGAGATTTAGTTACACTTTGGAACTAAATTCGGTTTGATCGCCGCCAAATCAATTTGCATCTCTTGTAATTAGAAAATTATTTAATCACTGCCAAATTGAATTCCAGCTCCTGTATTTAGAAAACTTATTTAATCGCTACCAAATAAATATGCAAATCTTGAATTAGAAATTTTTCATGGACAATGTGAATTAAAGTTGCATCTTGGGAATTGAAGTTCGAGTTGTTGCCAAGTTTTGAATTTATAAAATTTAACGTTGTAAAGTTGTGATGAGATTATGTGCAAATACAAATTTGTTCTTTGAAATTATCTTGTCTAAATCATTTGTAAATTTGAGATTAGAATTTGTATGTTCTTGTTGATCTATTTGTATTTTCGCATTTCGAATTCGTTGATCCTATAAAACTTAGTTGCAAATCATGATTTAAAATCTCATGGAGTATTTTTAGATTTTTGTTAAATCTTAAACTAGAATTTCCTAAGGTTCTTAAATTTTCCATGCCATTCTGTAAACATAACACTTCAATTGAATCGTTGCCAATTTAATTCGCAGACCCTGTTAGGATTTCGTTGTCTCTGTTGATTAATGCAATTCTAGAAAGTAAAATCCATTAATCGTTGAAATAAATTTACAAATTGGGGATCATACTTCATTGGTCACTTAAAATATAGCTAAGATCCGAAATCAAGCTTTCACATATCTTTGGAATATTATTGAATCTCGATAATTTAGGAATCTCTTGGTCTATGTAATTTATCTGAATACGGAGTTAATGATTTTATTGATTGTTGTAGAACTTAATGTTGATATCGAATATGGATTTGGTATGTTTACTGTAATTGTAGTTTGTAAATTGGGAAATACAATTGTAGTGACCGTTGTGGAATTAGTTACATTTATGAATGGAGTTTCGTTGAACACTGTGTATTTAGTTAACACTTTGGAAACTAGAACTTAGTATAGTCGCTGTCAAGTTTTATACAGAACTGGAACTTAACTTGGAGTTAAGATTGTTGTGTAAAAAAAAAAATCAAATGCTAGAAGTTAGATTTTAAATTGTGAAGTATTTAAAATATGTATATATATAATTCCATGTTCGCTGTCATTTAAAATTTGACTAGAATTTAGAAATTAATTTTTTGTTGCCAAATTAATTTACAAATTTGGAATTTGGAAATTCCTTTGATCACTACCAAATTAACTACAACCCAATTTCGATTTTTCCTTGTTTCGCTACACTTAAATTGATAACCTGAGATAAAAAAACATTTAGTATTTCATATCTTTCCATTCTGGTAGAGTGAAGTGGTACCTCCAACAAATTTTGGGTATAGTATAAGCTACCCTAAGTACTAGTTAACTTATGGCATGGTTGGGTTAGACGACCTTAATTTAGATGAACTTTTAGAGAGAAGATTAAGGGATATTATGATACTCCTTAAGAGTTTTAAACTATAAGCTTAAGGATGCTTTTAGAGTGAGACTAAGATGGGGAGTATGTTGTTTTGAAAACTTAATATTTTTGGTGCCTATGATTTTGACGACTTCAACGAGTGTTAGATGATAATGATGCAATTGATATAGGAAAACTTACATCAGAGATAAGATAAGATTTTAATTGCGCAAATCCAAGATAGAGATTATGCAATCATGTCAGGTATGCTTAATGTTGTTTTATACTTTGGAATCACGACTCAACTTTTACCAATTAAGAATTGATGTTGACATTGTGTTAGAGTTATGAATTAAATGATATTTGTGAGTCTAAACTTGAAATGAAATTGATTATTTTCCATTAAGATTTGCATGTGCATTGTATGAAAAGTTAGTACTTTTTGGCAATAGAACATTATGTGTGGATTCATCACATGTGTGTTAAATATAATTTCTTGTTATGATTCACGATAAATGTTATACGATGTTATTGCTTAGTTCACATGAATGATGCTTAAATGATTGTTAAATCATAGTAAATTATACTCTGTGTTTAAAGAATTTATGATGGGTATTGTTGTTGATTTAGTCACAAAATTTGGAGTATGATTGTGGTTAATGGGACTAGATATCTCCTTGTTCTTCAGAATACTCGCCAGTCCTAAGACCTTAAATGGTCAAAATAAATCGGATGAATCTTGGACTTGAGTGTTGATTATGTGTCTTGGAGGTCCTAACCTTGTAGGGCAGGATGGGAGGATAGACATGTTTTTATATTTATGTGAAATGGTTGATATATGAATAACAATGATGTTGTATTCTGATTTTTGTGGTGTAGTGATGTGATGAGATTAGAATGTGTAAGTATTGATGTATGTTATTTCCACATGTCACTTGTTCTAACTGATGNAAAAAAAAAAAAAAAAACCACTACATTACTCATTTACTGTTATAGCAAGATTTGACTCATTTTATGCAAATTTGCTCAGAAAGCCTTTTTCCATTTCCCTATGAAGACTTGAAGTCCCTTTTTCCAAATCCCAGAGATAAAAACATTGTTTTTCCACATATACGCGCCCTAACTATTGTATAGAATGCGTATACGTAGGTTGCACCACTACAACCCGTGTACATCGGGTTTTGTGCCCAAAATTAAAAAATGGTGTCGAGTTTTCATGTCACGTCATGAGATCCATGATCCTTGACCTTCCATATACTAGAAACGTTTCAAATCGACTCTTCAATTCCACTTGAAGGCTATAAATGAAACAAATCCGAGCTATGGAATAGGGAAGAAGAATTCAACTTTGAGAGCAAAGTTACTCTGCAGAAATTATTCACTTCATATTGAGTCTGCATCCCTTTGTCCTTTTAAGTCTAAACACATTTTTCAGCCCCCAAGCTCTTCCCTACATGATTGAGAACCTCATTGTCTCTCTTATATGATGTTGTCTTTGGTGGAGGATTGAAATGGTGGAGGCCCAGCTGGAAGGGACTTAGTTTCTCAGTTCTGAATTGTGCCGACACAGAAGTTTGTAATTCATTCACTTCTGTTGATTACATCTTATTAATAGAAATACTCTTTTCTCGTCCAATTAATATCTTGCAAATATTTGAATTGTTATTCCATGGGCGTATTTGTTATGAATGTTGATGTATTATGCCATTGAATGTGCTAACTTTATATATTATCACCATATGATTGTGTTTCTTGGTTGTTGAGGACAAGTTGCAGGTGTATTTATTTGATTTAAGTGTTGAACAATGGACTTCATCGAACGTTTGGATGAGGTAGGCCTTTTATCTTTTCTTGCTAGCATATTTTTTTATATAGCATATCTGAGATTAGAGTTGATTTCTGTAGTCATTTTCGTCTGTTGTGGTTTACCCCTAGCCATAGAGAGATTTTCCTCGTAAAAAAATTGGCGACCATATTGGGGATATGATCTTCTTTTCTGGGTTTGGAGTGTTTTTCTCCTTTGATTGCTCTCGTTTATATTGAGTTTCTTGTCGTATGACTTCTTGACAGCCTATGTTCATTCTGTGTCTGAGTTTCTTAGCCTTCTCCTTAGCATGGTTGTGTTTTAACACTTATACGTGAGTTTTTACCTGACAATCATGTATATATGCGTGTTGTCCTTCTACAAGAGGTGCATATATGCACGTTTCTTATGAACAGTCACGTACATCACCCTTTTTTTCTTGGTTGTTGGGTTTGATGGTTGTTGGGTAAGTTTTGATGGTTGTTGAGTCTTCTTGGGTCTCTGTTATGACTTTTAAGTGTTTGTGGCCTGATATGCAACCTTTCTTTGGTTGAATTTTTGGGCGGTGCTTTTCTTATCATCCTTTTCATTTGATTGTCCCTGCATCTTGGGCTGGGTGTTTTCTTCTTGATACCCTACTTGGTTTGTCTCTGTTTACATACAATATAATCTTTGTATCAAGTTTCTTTTCAGTCCTTGCATTTTCATTCTTTTATATTGAAAATACAAAAATATTATGCATTTTACATTGATGACATTTGATCTTTTGGGTTCTTATCATTGATTTTAGTACATGTATATAAAGATTGCATTTTATTTGGAATTGCAAAACTATATTGGAAATTTCATTTTGAAAAGCATATCATTTATTGGGAATTAAAGTTAGGACTTTGCATTGTATTCATATTCATTTATTTTACTTGCTGAGTCACAACATCATTAGTTTCACGACCACACCTTTTTTGAGTAAGAAAGGACACTAAAAGTAACTCTATAACTTAAAATTGATTAGAAACGATTTTATTTTCTAGGGTGCACAAAATAGCTTAAGATTTAGAGCCTTGGAATAGGATTTTGTGAGTAAATTTTTCCAAGGCTATTAAATCAACATATGTGTTTGACTAAGGGAGTGGAGAAATTCATGGTGTAATTGGTAATATCAGGAAGCTCTGCTTACACTGAAGTTAAGCATGAGGTCGCGTGAGGTTGGTTGAAGGGATATCTCCCTGATACTTTCTTAGCATCATATATATTTATGGGGATATATTCGTATATGGGGATCTTGCTATTACCTTTACCTCTGTGCGAGGCAGTTCTTTCAAGGTTTCAAGCTTTGTTACTCTACCCATACGGTGGACCTGACTTACGACTATTCTCCTGTGCATCAGTTATATAGTGGTTGATTAGTTACTTGACATAGGTACCACATAGGTTACTTGCATGGGTTATTCTGCAGGCACCCTGGGTCAGATAAGTGTCAGAAAACACAAAGCCTTTATGGAGGATTACCTCTTCGGGGGTGTGTGAACGACTAGTTGTTAAGCCCACGAGAGCCCTTATAACTGATTTTTATACCTTCGATCTTTAGCAGGGAATCTCAGGCCCCTCTTGGGTGAGGAATACCTACTTTAGGGAGGGAGGCCCCTTTCAGCCACTTTACCCTATTTGTGTGCATATTGGCCTTTTGTTTATTTTATTTTGGTGTGCTCTTTGACTATTAGTTGACCTTAGGATTTTTGTCTTGTGCTATGAGTTTTCATCATGGACAGTGGAGTCCCTTGGAATCCCTCTTTTAGTGTTACCTCCCCCATGACATTCACTCATTTTATGGGGACAAATACGTCTGTGTTTTATAATGGTATACATAACCATGATACTTAGTAAACACCTTGGTTCTCTAATCATTTCCCTCTTAATATGCCTCTACATACACTCGGGGGCACAATGGCTTCGTTGTCTATATCATCATTTGATAGGATTCATATCCCCCAACTGACTCTCAAAGTGGGAGGTTGGAATCTCCCCTCTTACGAATCCAATCCTAGTCTCTCTTTTTCAGGAGAAAATGCTCCAATGGGTGGTTATTATTCTTATTACGCCCCATCCATATATCCCTTGTTCACTATTTTAGTTCTTACGAACACTTTTCGCATGACGAACCTCCATCCATCCTCTAATATTTCATATGGAGGAAGTAATTTTTATGGTACAATATACCCCCTTCACAGAAGCCCTTCGTCTGGGGGCAATGTATATCCTCAACCGAATAACCCATGTCACACCTTTCTCTCTTCGCGGACATCTGCTTCGATGATGATTCCCTTACAAGCCTCTATGGATCATTTGAAAGGAGGATACTACCCTGCCGGGAAGGGATAGGGTGGAGACCATAATCCTCCATGGACTACAATTTCTCAAAACCAATCTTTCCCGAGACCTTGGTCCCAAATTCCAATCATCGCCACTGGTCTGGTCACTGCAATTCATAGTGGAATTTTATTACAAACCTTTGCTAGTCATGTTGGAGATTAGTCGACAACCTCTGCGAACCATGTTGAAGACCAACAACCAACCACTATAAGTCATGTTGGGGGCACCACTCTAGTTGCCTTGAGTCATATTGACATCGCATCTCCAACCTCTATGCATCATGTAGGAGATGGATCACCAACCTCTGCTAGTCACACCGAGAACATGTCTTCAGCCACTATGAGTGACGCTAGGGGTGTTCCTACGATTGAGAAATCTAGACATGTAAGACATAAGCCCAAGTTCCTTTGTAGGATTCGTGAAGGAGATCACCTTACTTGTTTATGCCCTACTATGGCTGGGATACTAGAATTGTGGTCCTTACCTGGAGGCCCTTAAGGTTCTGAGTCATCTTTTCTTTCCCAATATTCTCTGGTTGATACAACAATCATACCGATGCAATATTTGGCTGACACCCGTCTTCCTTTAGGGGGTGATGCACCTCTTGATCTTCTTGTCTTACATCATGTTCAACCAGCGGTCATGTCGATGCAATCTTCAACTGACACCCATCTTCCTTTAGGGGGTTATGCATCTCTTTACCTTGTTGACTTGCATCCTATTCAACCAACAGTTGAATAAGTGATTGATGCAATCTTCGGTCGATCCCACTCTTCTCTTGAAGAGTGACAAGTTTAAGGAGGTGATATTGCCGATGCAATATTCACCCGTCCCCACTCCTGTTTTGGAGAGTGGAACTTCTTCTGACCATGTCATTTACATTTCTAGTCCTGCACCTTCTAAACAAGGGTGATTTTTACTCTCTCTGAGTTCTCTCCCTCTAAGTACTAGAGAGGTTCCCTTTGACTGGGATGGTCTTGTAGGGTATCAAATTCCTTCACCTATGCCCTTTCAAGTGAGAGGAATACTTTGATACATCTTTGGGAAGGTAACCTCCACGAGTATTTTATCTGCCTCTACTTGGAAAGCTCTGGGTTTTCCCAAGCTTGTGTCAGCTCTTCGTAAGTTGCTGACCTATCACATAAGTCTTACATGGGAGCCCTGGCCTCCCCCATGGCATGCCACCTAGAAATCTCCCAATGAGTCTAATTTAAGCTCTTTTTCGACTCCCTCAAAAAGCAAAAATATTTATGAGTGAACTTTTCTCTTTCACACTCGTTAATTGGATTTGAAAGGTCATGATTCTTGGTTAAGCTCTTTTTCGACTCCCTCAAAAAACAAAAAACATTGCTGAGTGAACTTGTCTCGTTCACACTCATAAATTGGATTTGAAAGGATGTCTATTTGGCAAAATTTTACACTTTTTTCAAACCAAGTAGACTAAGATTACGAAAAAGGACATTTTTAGCGTTAAGTTCTAATTTCATCTCATTCTCTCACTTGAAGTATTGAGCCTATTGTTGGTCCTCGCTTTTTCATTATAATCCTATCACCTCAGCAATTTGCATCACTAGCCAAGCATACCCTTGTTTATATCCTTTGCATATTGACACCCTATACCCAAGAGGAAACATTCCCCCAAGTGTCGATATCCTGCATGCACCCCCTTGCATTGAGCATAGGTATGTTCCATTGTTGGAACTATATTGTTTACTTGAGACACTCTTTTCCTCCTCTGTATCATAGCATTCATTTGACTATGAAAAAACAAAAAAATATAGGCGAGAAAAAAATATTATCTTATATTGGTAGTAGTCGTGTCATCTTTGAACAGAGCACAAAATTTTAGAGTTCACTTGTCATCAAAATTTTGGGTTTAGCATGACCTTAGGAAGCTAATCTCGTTATAGAGAGTTTACTCTCCCGACCGGTTACTCTTCCAGTCCCTATGGAGAGTTTGATTGATGCCTCTTGCATCTCAAAGTTTCATCATTGAGTCTATGCTGCACGAGTCTTCAATATGTCTCATGCTCTTGTTCAAAGAATGTCTATCAATGTGTGTTGGCCATTCCTCATAACTCTTGACTTTTAATGTCAGACATACCCTCACTGTGTCTCAGAATTACATGAATTTGTATTCGTATCGTGCACCTCGGTCCTACTTTCATGATTGGTAGGTAACCTTGAACCCAACAGTTGACATTTCATCATTGGTCGTTGACTAGGTGGTCTCTCTTGTGTTTGACGACAATAAATCTATTCACACATTGGGATTCATGCAGTATCTTGGATGCCATTATCCTTATTGGTCATTTCCTCTCCTTTGTTAGCAGTTTTCCTTATTGGCTTTTATTCAAAGGGTATTTTTCATGTATCGCTTGCATCTGGCACACGCGAAAGAATCACAAGGTAGTTGGTTTGTGAACATGTTCTTCGTCTGATTTCCTCCAAATCATCAAGATCCTTCTTTGTACCTCGTGATGAATGATGAGATATGCCTCAATGCTCTCCTTTAAGTGGGTCTCCTTCCATCGACTTCAACTCATCTATTCTGGAGACGAGACCTAGAGTCCTATGAGTACCTAGAGGCTTGTAGTCATTAGTGGTAGGTTCTCTCACCACCGACAGTTGGGAATACATCAATGTCTCTTGATCGATGGATTCTTCAAGTGTTTGACCCTGACACCTCTATTCACACTTGTAAGAATGTACTCGGTTCCTTGATACCTAATTTCATTATCGGTAGGCTATATCGCGTTTGTTAATGGTATACCTTAATGACCGGTAATCAAATGAAGTCCCATTGTGTTCGAATTCAACTCCTTTATTCACATGATGTAGACTTGCAGCTTTGGCAGATTGTGCAGAAGACTTGAAGACATCAGTTCATAGTCGCAACTTTCCTGAGTTGTTGCTATCTTTCATTAAACCAATACCTATGTGATTTCAGTGATCATGGGAGATTAGATTGTACTCCATTGTAGACATATATCTTCAGATTGATTTTGAGACTGGTTTTACTAGGCCTTGTTCATGACTATGACAACCTTTGGCTATAGCCACCTTTGTATTGCCTATTCATGGCCATGAAAAACTGTTGGTATATTTTCACATGGATCTATAGTGTAATTCAAATTGGTAGCCATGTGCGCAAAGTCAGTGCAGATTGTAATATTCTTAGGAGCAACTAGTTTGTCCAGATAGGTCTCCATTACTCCACTTCTGGGTATTATGATTTATTTCGACCATCACAGATACTCCTATGAACTCACACATTAGGGGGAATCTGTTATAACAAGATTTTCCTCACCTTATGCAAATTTTCTCAGAAGGCCTTTTTCCATTTCCCTATGCAGACTTGAGGTCCCTTTTTGCAAATACCAAAGCTAAAAACATTATTTTTCCACATATATGTGCCCTAAATATTGTACAACATGCGTATACACAGGTTGCACCACTACAGCCTGCGTATGTCGGGTTGTGTGCCCAAAATTAAAAAAATGATGTTGGGTTTCCATGTCACATCACAAGATCCATGATCCTTGACCTTCCATATACTGGAAATGTTCTGATCGACCCTTCAGTTCCACTTGAAGGCTATAAATGAGCCAAATCCAAGATATGGAAAAGGGGAGAAGAATTCAACTTTGAGAGAAACATTACTCTGGAGAAATTGTTCACTTCATATTGAGTCTGCATCCCTTTGTCCTTTTAAGTCTGGACACATTGTTCATCCCCCAAGCTCTTCCCTACATGATTGATAACCTCATTGTCTCTCTTATATGAGCTTTCCTTTGGTGGAGGCTCGTCTGGAAGGGACTTAGTTTCTTGGTTTCGAACCATGCCGGCATTGAAGTTTGTAATTCATTCACTTTTGCTGATACATCTTAATAGAAATAATTTTTTCTCGTCCAATTAATATCTTGAAAATATTTGAATTGTTATTCCATGGGTGTATTTGTTATGAATGTTGATAGATTATTCTATTGAATGTGCTAACTTTATATATTATCACCATATGTTTGTGTTTCTTTGTTGTTGAGGACAAGTTGCAGGTGTATTGCTTTGAGTCAAGTGCTCAATGGTGGACTTCATCGAGCATCTAGACGAGGTAGGCATTTTATATTGTCTTGCTAGCATATTTTTTTATATATCATATCTGAGATTAGAGTTGATTTCTACAGTCATTTCCATCTGTCGTGGTTTACCCCTAGCCATACAGATATTTTACTCGTAAAATTTACATTTTGATGTCGTAATGGAGGGGACGTTACAAGTGAGATCCCAAGGTATCCTCAACAAATGATTCCCAAGAACACAAGGTCATGGCTCCCCAAGTTCATCTGTAATGATGAGACTACTGCCAAGGAACACATGCATATTTTCGACGACTTCTTTGAATTTTTTCTATGTATCAAGATGCTAAAGATTTGGTGATGAGACTTTTCACAATCACTCTTCATGACAATGCTAAAATATGGTTTAAAGGTCTTCCTAAAAAAATCATCAAAGAATGGATGAATTTGAAAATATCTTTCTTGATAGGTGGAGCATTGAAGAAGACCTTGATGTGCTCTATGACGTGAAAGAAGAAGAAACTTACCAAGGGGGGAAAGAACTACCATATGATTGTACTGAAGACAACAAAGTATCAATTGAATATCCTTGAGAGGTGAGTCATCAAGATGAGGTGATGGTGTTTACTCCTCCATTTGATGAAGTCATCTAAGATTCTTCCATTTCTCCTATACAAGAAGAAGAGAACATGGTAGGTCATTTCCCTTTACAAGACCTTAATGATGCTCTTTTCTATGATTCATAAAGTGAGGAAGTATTGGAGTAACCCTTGGATGTACTAGATCCTTCATGTTATGATGAAGATGATGATGTGATTAAGAATATTGATGAGTTCATACATGTTGGGATATGTAAATGGGATGTGATTTTCAATGACAAAGATCCCATTTACGACATTGAAGGTCGTTTTCAATTATTGACTTTACAACAACCATGTGTGATTACTACTGATTTAGATGTTTGTCAATATGAAGATGACATAATCACAGACTTGTTCCAACCACCCAAGGATGACTTACCACAACATGCTCACAAATATTTCAGGTCATACCTTGAGGATTTGGTACATGTCCTCATGAGTTCTTGGATTTTCTCTACAGAGAATATTTTGAACCACCGTTGTTCTGTGATTTTGATGATGGTAAGGACACAGTTTTCTCGAGACATGAACTCCATGATGATATTTTCCAGCCTTTCGTTGTTCCTCCATCTTGCTATGTCACTAAGGATGCAACTGGGAAACATGTTCCTTGTCTCAAGTTCTTTGTAGGGAAAATCCTTTTATTAGAATTTAAGGGTAGTTTTGAATTCTTTAAGAAGAAGTTTTATATCTCAGTCTTTCAACTTTCCCCTAGAAAGTTTTCATTCATCCTGTATATTTTTTTCATCCCTTCTCAGAATTCGAGAAGTGATGAGGTCTAAGGTAGTCAACCCTCGGGCTCTTTGAGTCAGCCTCTCGAGTCCTCGCCCTTTCATGACCCTTTTCAGAAATGGATTGAGCATTCTTATGGATGTATTCCTTGGCATGATTTGGTCCCTCCCTCCCACTTCCATGAGTTAGATTTTGTGATTAGTTATGATATGCTACATGTTGTAACTCATGTTACTTTTGTGCTTGAATTATGCTTGCATTGGTTTACGATGAAGCACAAAGGTAGGTGTTGTGATACAATTCTAGAATTGTTGTACTGGTTATATGAGTATACCTAACATTTATACTAACCTAGACTACATAGGTAGGTAGGTAGGCATTTTCATTATTGCTATATCATATTTACATACTTTCATTGACATGTTAGAATAGAAAATTATTTTCATCACGTACTTTTGGATTTTGATAATTTTTCATAAGAACAAGGGGTGATAGCGTCACCATAGGTACTATAACATTTTTATTGAGTGTGTAGGAACATGTCGTACCAGAGATCTTGAGGTTCTCATGTGCTCTACAATGAGCAAATGTCCTTGATTAGGAGCCTGATGTTACCCCCTCATTCTAGGGTAACTATGGAGATCATGTCTCGAGGCCCATAGGTAGTAGACATGGAGTGTTGAGAACCAGAATGAATAGCATAGCCCTACAGGGCCTCTCCTATTCATTGATGCACCACCATGCATCACCATCAACAGATCAACATCCATCACACTGAACTGGCCCCAGAGGACAACAGGTCTTGCTTCATGAGGTGATAAGTCTAGTATCATGGTAAGTGTCACCCTAATAATTGAATCATTTGAACATGTTTCCAAAAATTCTTTCTTGATTACAAAACATTTTCTTGGAAATTATACTCTTTTCCTTATTTAACCTTGGTGGGTGTCATTCCTTCATAGTAAGTTGGTCACCCWYAGKAATAGGGGGGTTCCTTGAAGGKYCATCATACCATTCCTGGTCATACTTAACACTTTCCATACTTATTCCATTTTATMTCCTCGTATTTTTGGATTTTCAGGTGYACTGRCCCAASAAGGGATTGTACCTCATTTCATGGGAAGAARGGGMTRAAGGCCCAGAKGGAAATGTAGCTAGAAAAATATAAAATCMAAATCATAACCTTCTATATKCTCACCCAAGAGGTCTTGAGAACGATGAAACATTTCTCCTAAAATAATTGAAAGACCTGCAAAARMWAAATATTATTATATAGATGTACCATTTGTTGAGGTGTGTACACGTATRCAATGCCYCTTTCTTWCCAYGCATATGGCACTTTGTGTACCTCTAKCTTGGAGTGACATTGYGGTACTCTTTTMTTTCCATGTTTAATAGTACCCAATTTTTTTGGACCTTAATTAATTAATGGAAATAAGTGGGCTTGGAAAAAGGTTGCATTGAAAACAAATATGCAAGACACCCTCTATAATGGCACMMATAAATGAGACAATACAAACCCTTGTATGTCATGAACCCCATGCCCATARGTTTTACCCCACTCCACCTCATACTCACACATGGTTTAGATAGGTTTCCTTTGGGAAAAAMCTTTAAMTTGGGGATTGACTGGCCCAATAGGATGCCTTGACACCCCTCCCATACCTAAATTTGAAAAATTGTATAAAGTCTTTGAGAATTTGTTTAGTTTTAAAAGGGGGGTTCGATGCACATGTTCGGGTGGTTCTATTATTAGATGTGGATTAGTTGGCATGATTCTTATGAATTATGGACCCTTGGACGACGTACCTATTTTTATTTCCATGACCTTTCCTGATGGACATGTATTCATGAGGAGCTGACTTATTCAGACCTTCATGTGGATTTGGAGCCCAATGATGGATGCAAAGACCCCACATCTGGGGCGGGACGGTGATCACCATTGCACAGGAGGTCATTTCCTTTGAAGGCACTCTAGTAGGCTTAGATAGAGAGTTCCCACCTTATCCCACTTCGACGGTAGCCTTTGAAGGCTTGGATGTCACTCACCTAGCCTATGACTTCACCATGAAGAAGGCTAGGGTTTGATGGATATCATATGGAAGGAGGGTATGACATAACATTTTGGCACATGTGACATGGTTATTAGCCTTTGGAGGCCCAACATTCCACTGAGCAACCTCAACATCAACTTCTTGGAGCCTAACGTCACCCTAGAGGGGATGACGTCACCCTTTTTAGGGTTATTTTATGTAAATTTGGGATTATATAATTTTAAATGACCAAATTAAGAAGTAGGATCAATTTTTTGAAAAGACACAACTTTTGGATTAAATAGGATAGGATTTCCCATATAAATATGAATAGCCTTAATTCATTTTTACATCATAACTCTTCCTCTCATAAGAGAGTAGGACTGAGATTTTCACTACACTTGGGCTATTGGTCTTTTGAACTAGTGCACACCTATTAGAGAAGTTGTTTTGTGATGTCTCTTGGCTATTTTTTGTGGTCGAAAGTCTTCAACTAGGGTTTATGCTTGATTATTCTTGCTGAAGTAACTAAAAACTCTGCAATTTTTTTATGCTATAAATGTTGTGGTATATTTCTACTTGTTAATGTTTAAGATTATGAAATTGTTTTCTCTTAAAACCTAAGAGAGGGACACAAAGTGATTCTTCCACTCTTTAGTTTTTTTCCACTTGTCAAATTGCTAAGAAGATCTTGTCTAGATAGGCTTCTAAAGCCCTAAAGTTCTATCACTTTAGAAATTTTTTTCTAGAACTAGTTGGAAATATATTTTTTAAGTGTCCAAGGAGAAGAGGAATTCGATATAGCCCAAAATAGCTTTCACTCTAGCTAAAATTCCATCTTTGAGACTTAGAACTTGAGGCCTTGAAGTGCCAACACCTCAAGACTTTATCTCTCCATCCTTAGACCATTATTATAATTTATTTCTCCAAGTTATTGTTGCTATTGTAATTGAATCCATAAGCCCAAAAGGAACCAATTTTAATTGCTCTTGTGAAGGATTGGTCAAACAAAAACTCAAACTTCATTCTCTCAAGAATTTACTAACTTTTACTAACCATATCTTAGCCAAATTTACTAATTTTGTTGTTGTTGTTACAAAACATTGCTATAGCCATCTAAAACATTTCTCTTAGAAAGTTCTAATTGATCTATGGAATATATGCTAAGTTTTCATTATACTTTCATACTTTTCAGAGTGATAATTCATGTGGTTGTTAAAAAGATCAATTGTTGTTATAAACTGATAAATTGATGCAATTTCATATCATCCAACATATATTTTGATTGTCTATTGTATATTGAGGTCTTATTATCATTCTTGTACTTGGAAATTTCTATATATATGTTTTATTGTTCTTGTTCCAGGAAAGTGCACTGATTACTCTTCTTTGCCTCAATTTCTCAGACATAGACATTCTTGACCTAAGTGACAAGTGAGAGGGTGGTATATCTTAACCATATCCTTAGCTTACCTATCCCTTTAGGTCACCATGGATGCCTCTCGTGGGTTGGATCTCCATCCATCCCTAAAAGAGGGGATTTCTCACCGAGGTGACAGTGGTGGGATATCTTGTTGTTATGCCAATTTCACCTACTTATATTGGGATTTCGAAAATTACAAATTGTGCAATAACCGATACAAATTATTTCAAAGGAATGATACAAAGTCCCAAACTTATACCATAATTCCTTTATTGTAACTTCTCCCAAGGAATTCAATAACACTGAATCTAAAAGACATAAGCAAATTCTTCTCTTTGACTTCCTATCAAACTTTGTCCAATATTTCATCTAAATACCCATAGGTGTAGTATGAGGATCCACAACAACCCATTTTTCTTTGTTTACAAAAAGGTCCTCCTTGTGCTTCCATGGCTCAAAGCTTTACCCATTAAATTTATCGATCTTGATTTTAGAATTTCTCACCATTCTCTTCCAACATAGGAATCACCACCATAGAGCTCCCACTGAAAACAAGCTTATCACAAACCTAAGATAAAATTTCTCTATTAAAATGAGCCAAACCCTTAGCCACCAAGGTGTCCCTCTGAATCCAATAAACTCACTTTGATACCAAATGTAAGTTATTAAACCTTTATAGTATAGAAATGCATAAAAATTCTTTATAAACCAATAAATAAAACAATATCATTCAGACACATTAATTAGATATTTACCCTAGAAACACTTAATTGGGAAACCAACAAATGTTTAGAGCTACACCTTTAAATCTCATTACATTAACTTCACCATTTATAATACAATGTATAGGATTATGTGGCATACAAAACCATAATCTATTTACTCAGATTAGATTACAACCCTAATTCCTTAAATATAATTATATTACAATGAGCCAAAATACCATTGGTGGAAAAACACCAAAAAATGGGCCAAAATTGACCAAAAATAGCCCAATTTTTTTTCGAAGGATCTGGCCCTCCTTGCAAACACCCCGCATGAGCGCAAAACACTTCCTAGGGATAATTGTGCAAAAGATATGACACATTCCCAACAATTTCTAACAATGAAACATCATAATCATGTAACTTGCATAGTTGTACCACATGATTCTTAGTGTCAACAATGAAAACACAACATCAAGCATGGTGGGAATAACACATTCCTTGAATAAATCAAGGAGATGGTCGAAGCCACACATGAAAGTATGATGTCTACATTCTACATTTTCTCACTACCACTTAGACCCCAATGTGTACATTCTATGACAGGATGACTCAGTCTTGTTCGTTGTCTTGTATGTAGATGATTTGTTGATTATAGGAAGTTCACATGAATATATTCCTACTATGAAGGTTTCCTTGCATCATGGGTTTTCAATGAGTGATTTGGGTCTACTACACTACTTCCTTAGAATTGAGATTGCTCAATCTTATTCTAGGATCACTATGACGTAGTCCAAATATGCTCAAGATCTATTCTCACATTTTTAGATGGATGGTTGCAATCATACTACGTCTCCCTTCCTCTTTGGTGTCAAACTCAAGGTTTCCTTCTCCTCACCTTTGGTTGAAAGAACTCGATATAGACAATTGGTTGGGAGTCTTCCTTATATCACTTACACTAGGCATGACATTTCTTATGATGTGGGTGTTGTGTCTACATTTATGCAACCCCACAAAGTATATTGGAAGGAAATGAAGTGGATTCTTCACTATATTCATGGAACACATATATTTGGGATACATTATATAGTAGTATGTGATATTTATTTAGTGGGTTACAACAATTCTGATTAGGTTGGTGATGCTATAGATCGCAAGTCCACTTCAACTTACCTCTTCTCTCTTGGTTTTGGTCCTATTTATTGGTCAAACAAGAATTAGTCTTCCATTTATCTATCAACCACAAAGGTAGAGTATTGAGGAGATGTGAATACAATGACTGAGGATATCTAGTTGAAGTACATTCACACTAAGTTTGGTATTTAGTAATACTAACCATATGTCATTTTTTGTGACAATCAGAGTACCATTCAAATCTCATGAGGTCCAATTTGTTGGTAGTGAACGAAGAACATTGATATTCATATGCACTTCATTCAAGAGTTCATTCATGGGAATGTAATTGATCTTGGATACTATTCGAATACAAAGAAC
>SNQJ01S0068174.1:41730-54012 GCA_010110895.2 Picea sitchensis | reverse complement strand
ACCTTCAAACATGCCCATTCATTTATTTCTTATGTGTAGAGATTCAAGTGATTAATCACTTATAGAATTTTATCAATTTTACAGGTATCCTCCAATGGATTTATGGAAGTTATTTCATGTTGCATTGTAGATTTTGATAAGAAGAAATGATTTTTTTCTAAATCAAAAGCACCATGGATTGAAAAACATTCAATATTCCATTTTAAGGGCTTCTTATCGTAGATTTTTGTTCTTTCTTCAAATAAATTAAACTCAAGGGATAAAAATCTGAGGGGGGCATGAAACCAAACCATCTCCATCCAAGATAACTCCCAAGAATACAATTTTCCCAAGTTCCAAAAAAAAACGAGAGAGAAATTTTACGTGTTCAGGTTCTTGATAGTGATTTTCAAGCACAAAAAGTCAAATTGGGGAGAGAGAACACTTGGGTGTAGAAATTGTATTTTTAATATTATTATTATTTCCACTTCATTGTGTTTGGGATGAGGAAAAAATGCAAAGTATAATATCCAAATAGAATTAGAAGGACAAGATCCACAAATGTAGAAGGTCAAGACTCAAGTAGATAGAAGGTCGAAGGTCATTGGTACTTTCTATAAGGAAAACTTTTCAATCTTTCAATTGGGACCTCTTTTGACATTATAAGCTATATTTGTATGTTTAATAGAGTGAAATTTTTAGCTTGTGATTCATCATCTTTTGAAATTATCAATGGTCGTGGATTATTCTTGCAATTCACCACTTTCTTGGTGTTTGTGAGGATGGATATTGTGATTTGTGAGTGTTGTGTCTTATGAGCAATCTCTTTATGGTTATACCTACGCTTTCTTATCATATACATTAATAACTTGTTGGATGTAATTCTCAGGGTTAGTAGGCTATCCTTAGTCCTTGGAGCTAAAAGCTTTGGGTTACTATGTAGATGATAGAAGTGTACTATTGTCCCTACCATTTACATGTCCCATTTGGATTTATGTCTAACATTTTGATGTGATAGGTATTCTCTCGATGATATGTAGGCTATCCTCGATTCTTAGAGTGCACTTTAGGTGTCATGCCAATATTAGAGGTGGACTATTCTTCTTGCTCTCTATATCTTCCTTTTATTGTGTGTCCAATTGGTTCTATTTCATGCACCCCTAGCCATGGCTAGGTAGGTTTAGATAGAAAACATTATTATTAAATCAACTATATTTTACTCTTTCATTCTTAGTTGCATTAAAGGCATATGAAACCGATGCAGATCCAACCATAACTATCAAAGCATAGAGAACCAATAACAACCAAGCCGTATCAAGAAGATCTTCCATTTCAATGGATAAATGTCTAATTTGGCCCTTTCACTAGGTGATTTTGTGAAGTTGACTTATGACATTTTCCAACATCAACACCTCTCAAAGAATTTCCCTTTTCCACTTCCTTCATTGTTTTTTCTTCCTACCTCTCCTTGATTTTATGTGGTTGATTATCTAGAGGAGAATGACATTCTAATRAAAAATTATTTATAGTATCAAAAKCTAATGCATCAACCTTGGAAKATCAATAAGTTGTGTTTTGATAAGGGAGTTGTAAGGGTTGTAAAATCCTTGAGGGTTCTCTTGGGATATTGGACAAGCTAGCTACATTTGTTACTTTACCAATAGTTTTTTTTAATCTCAATGACCTATAAACGGTTTTCAAAATACTATCAATTTGTACAATCTGTGAATATCCATAATATATAACTAATATCCCTTGAACTCAATATTAATGATATAAATAGTGGCCTTATTTTAATGTTGTTTATGATATAAATACGAGCCTTTTTTTAATGTTGTTTTGTATGTTGGCCAATAATCTGAGGTCCCATCATTTTTCCACATTGTATATGTGTGTTTCTTTGTAATAATATTTATTTGAATGAAACAAAATATTATATATGTTTATTTTTATTTTTAAAGATTATGATATTTCTACCATAATTGTATACATTTTAAACTTGTATCTATTTAAGGAAATTGTAGGTTGGATGAAACTTTATGATATACCCCATTAATATTGATCTGGGATAATGAAGATATGTTTGTATCTAAATATACTTTCATGGAGCAAGTAGGTAAGTTTGAAATGGTCTTGAGTAATGAAGACATGGTTGTGTCTAAATATACATTCATTGAGCAAGTGGGTAGGTTAGAAAATATGGTTTCACTCATAAATACCATCATTAAGAAAAATCCACATTGAAGGGATTCATGTTTAAATTAATGATTATTTTCTTAATAAATTTACATGTATAATATATCTTTTGAAAATGAGGAAAGTAGTTTTTTTAATAAAATTCTTCTTGAAATTAAAATAATTCCATCTATTGAGAAACTAAGCTTAAATCTCCATAACTATAAGAAAAAACATGAACAATAAATGAGAATAATTAGATACATAGGAGGAATTCAACATTTTATTGTAACATCCCATACTGTTACGCCTAAGAAAAAGTAAAATTTTATTTATTTATTTTTTTAATAAATTAACATCAGCACAAGATCACAGCGACGCCTACTTAACAACATCAAAATCCAAAGCAACACCAACTACTCATCATCGAATCACTAACGACGCATTCAACCCGTCAATGAAGGATAGCAACACATAAACATAAATAGAGTAGCAGGTTAGCACATCATAATTATCTTGAAAAAATTTACAACAACATTCAATCAGATAATGAATATAAAATAATCACCCGCCCAACGTAAAGGTTAGGACCTCCAGGACACATAAGAAACGCTCAAGCCCGGGTTATAATTGATTTTAACCATTTAAGGTCTCAGGGTTGGTGACTGTTCTGAGGAACAAGGACGTGTCTACATACCACTAATAGACAATCCAATCATCAAACAAATCAATCCATCAATCACATTCATCAATTAATCAAGGCGCATTGTAGTCATCATAAAATTCAACACTTATTCCATGGTGCGCGAGAAGTATAATATCAATAAAAATCAATCTTTACAATAAATTTTCATTGTGCAAGAAGTAAATAACTAAAACAAACAATCATTACATTGAACTTCAAGGTGTACTAGAAATCTAACCACTTGAGTAACAAGGTGTAACATTAATCGGTGCGTGCAATCAATTATTAACATAATCAAACATCGATCGTAAATATTCAATGTGCAATGGAAATCCTTGATCAATCTTTTATTCATTCACATGTTTAGTGGGGCAAGAGACGACAATTTACATCACCAATAGCACATCATATAAAAATTCACAGTGCAAGGCACCTCTGAAGCATCCACAAAAGTCTGACTACAATAACACAATCAATTAAATGGCGCAATTACCACCTAGGAACATTCTAACTATGGTCCAAAAGAAATTACATAAATCAATAAAGGACGCGATCACCATCGACCTTATTCATACCACACAAGGTTAATCACATCTAAAAAAGCGCACATCCACATAATTATTAATGCATGAGTAAAATGATTTATGAATCAACCATTCATCGACACGTATTTCATGGTGCACGAGTGATCTAACCACTTAATTAAACATGTGTAACATTATTCAGTGCACGCAATCAATCTAATAACTTAATCATTCATCGACACTAAATTTTTCATTGCACAAGAGTAAGCTATCCATTTATTCATGGCGCAACAAAATCAAGTACTTCATCGTTCATACATCAACTAATTACATAACTCATCAATCAACATCGCTTTCCAGGTGCAAGATCAAGAAAATCATGGTCGATCATACATCTACATTTAATACATGGCACATGAAATCTACTCAATTAACCAATCATACATCACATCAGGATTCATGGTGCACGAGAATCATCAATTTGTTCCAAGGCTCAAAGGAATTTGTTCATTAAACTAATCGTACATCACATTAAAATTCATGGTGCAAGGGTCATCTCATTACTCAATCAGTCCAACAACAACCTTGCCTAAAAATTTAAATGACAATTGAATGACATAGTTTTCTTAGCAATGAATAGATAATGCATACCTAGGTAGATGGATGGGAATTGGCTCATTATCAAGTCTCGGTTGAAGTCCTTCAAATGAAGAGTTTTATTGAATGTCAAAAGAATAAAACTTTTGTTGATCAAATAATTGAAGAGAGGTATCGCTCAAGGAAAACCTACCCAAAGAAAAAAAAAACATATCTTAAGGGAAAAATACACTCATAGACTTAAACATAACAAGTTGAAAAGGGTGAGTCAATGCATGAGTAAAAAGAATAAAAATGTAGAATTCAAGAAACCTGGAGACATAACTTAAGAAACCTGCAGCATTGGAGGGGGATGACTGAAACAAGGGATATGTATGAGGGCATAGAATAAACCCCAAATGAAAGGGACCTTTGCTGGCATCCCTTTTCTAGCATCCGGACTCCCGTCGTTGATCACCTCCGAGCCCCGGCTGGTTACCCGTCCCATCTCGCGGCCCCTTCCTTCATCGTCTCGTCTTCTCTTCCGTCAACCCCATACCATCCATACATAATCAACATCCCACATCCCATTTCCTGCATTCAACGTCCGCCATCAATTTGATGCCTATCTATCATTCAATTCACCACCTATCTCTCATTGCATCCTGCGCGCGTCTCATTCCTCTTGTTTTTCAAATCTGAAGGTGAATGCCAGCCCAGTTGAAGGGAAGCTCTGTCTAACTTGAATCTGTGTAGGGGTATTGATCTCCATCAATAGGTAGGTGCTTCTTCTGTTTCTCTCGCCTCTAATGTTTGAAGATTTTCAGTAATTCTTCTGTTGCTCTCGCCTCAAATTTATGGACGAACATTGCATGAGATGAAGCATTCATAGTAATTGTGCATTTCATACAAAGATTCAAGTCAATATCAAAATTGCATTATCATTGTTGTAAAAGACATTTTAGAAAGCAATCCCCTTGCCATTTTTTTCAGAAGCACCTCACTCTCTTGGCTGGTGGTTTGGTATTGAGGTTAGAGTGTCTACGGTCTGACTATAAAGGCAGAGCTTCGAGGAGTGAGGCGATGTTTAACGCTGTGAGTGAAGAAAATTGCTGAAGTGCAAGCCCAATGTGACTCGCTCGACAATGCCAATGGAAAGACGGACAACCCAGCTCAAAACCTAGACCAAGGAATCCACCAAAGTCCATGATCGGTTCAATGTCGAAGCTGAGAAACAACTTCTAGAGCTCAAAGACTTGGAGTAGGAGTGGCCATTTTCTGGATGAAATCTTTGGAGTTGGATGCCTCCATCTCCACCATTCATAATCTACTTCCTCCCATGACTAGCTTCATCAACCATTCTCCCTGGGCACTACTTTCTAGCAACACCTGTCCACCAATAGAGGCCACAAGACTCTCACGAAAAACCTGACTCGATCACTCAAGTGGAAATTGTAGCTCGCATCTGACTAGGGTTTTATTTATGCTTTGATTTCTTTATGTTTTGTAAATTTGTTTTAGTGTTATGATAGAAACAAATGGTTTATATTTAGTAAAGTTATTTTGTTGTTAGAATAGGAACACATGGTTTTGTTTTCACAGTAGCTTATTTGATATTTTTGAACTTCTCTTGAAGTTATAATGATTCTATGAAGTTTGTGATGGGCAATATGTGGAGGCCGTCGTTAAGCCCATTGTAGATTTGGGTTATTGGAAGATTCAGAAAGTCAATGGTGTCCTCGTAAAGTCGATTGTTCCTTCTGACGATTGGAATCTCAAATCTGGTTACATTTGGGGATGAAGTAGCAGCTACTTCAGATGACCTAAATCTACAATCTGGTTACTTTCGATGATTAATACATTCAGGAATTCCGATGATTAATACATTCAGGGATTAAGTAGAAGCTATTTTTTTGCTAAATACAAGTTTTGCAAAGTTATTTTACTGTTACATTCAGGGGATTAGTAGTAGCTATTTTTTTTTGTTAAATACAAGTTTTGCAAAGTTATTTTACTGTCAAGACAAGAAGAGATGGTTTATGTTTTGATTGTCATGTTAGGATAGGAACACATGGTATCCTAAGACATGATTTCGTTTATACAGTGCCTTATTTGATATTTTTGAAGTTCTCTGTTAAATTTAAAATGATTATACGAGGCTTATGATCCACAGTATGCGAATTAAGTATTAGTGAGTTTTTATTTTAAATACAAAGAGCTGTTGTTTTGAGAAAAAATATATCACATACTTCATGACAACCTTAGAATTTCTTACCCCACATGATAATACACCAAAATCTTCAGATTATCACTGATAAAACAACACATAAGATCACAAAACTATATTGAAAGTTGATAAAACAACACATTTATAGAGATATCCCAAAACTACATTCACAAAAAAATTGAATTGGTGTTTTTTTTATAGACCAAATAAAAGATACACCCTAAAAAATCAGAAAGCAATATTTTGTAATAGATACACCCTAAAAATATCAAAAAGCAATATGTCTTAACAGAGTGAAACCATATAACTCAAAAAACATTGAAATGTTAGTTTTCCAATATTCAAATTATATATAATACAATAGAGTAACCCACCCCAAAGAAACCAAATTTTATTGACAACAAGACAATTTGTTTTTACTCTGTTTGGCAATATGGCATACATAACCAAACAACCACTATCACATAAAAAACTACACACATGAATATATACATACATATCTTAACATAGACAAAAGAATCTAAACATAGATGAGGGCACTTTTACACACATGTATAGATCAGAGCTAGCCAGACATTTTTGATATATAATAATCTTGTTTGTGAAACAAAAGATAATTTTTTGCCAAAATGAGATGTAAACGCTTGAAACTTCACTTTAGGGATTTGCAGATAGAGCTCATACATAGATAAGATTATTATACACGAATATATAAATATACATAAATAGGAACAATCACCCTTTTTTAAACAAAAAGACCAATTTTTTGTCATAGCTGGATCAAGACTCGTATCTATCAGTGGGGATCCTCAAATATAACCCATACAAGATTAAGTTGAAAATCCAAACTATATGTGTTAAACTCCTCACCTGTCTACTGCCTGTCTACCTGACCACAACCCAACATACCACACATCTATGTAGTTACCAATCCAAGAAAATCATTCTTATCATATCATAGAAATTAATGAAAATAGAAGAACTTCTAAAACCCACAAAGACAAGAAAAATATTTTTGGATCATCTTCCTGGATCATCTTCCAATTTGGATTAAATCACCACATTTCAGCTTGCAAATTGTTGTGAATAATTTATATTTTAAGGAGAAATGATTTGCTAATCATTCATAGATCTATATATCCACTTACATATATGGAGTTTACAATGCTTCTTGGATGATTAAGGAATTGATTCTATTGTGGTAATCTCATCTTCACATATGGTTAAGGCTCAAATCTATTTGCAAGCATTTGTTCATACATCCACTTAAGGACACTCGATAAATCCAATTCTCTTTTGAAAGTTTCAAACACTAAGGGTTAAGGAATCACTCTTTATTATGATCATTGCTCCTTATATCTTGCAATTGGTCAATTGATTTTCTCATCATAAGCTTCAATCACACCATTATTACATTCTATAGGGAATTGGGAATTGTGATCTTGAGTAAATTTTAATTTCTAGCACTTTGTATCTTCCGAGAATTGGATCATTTTATTTGGAGCAAATCACATTAAAACTTGTAGCATATATTTAAGTGATTTGCAATCTCATTTAGGATAACTTCATCTCTGATTTTAAGTCTAGAATATACATCATTGATCATAAACTTAAATCAAATAATTAACTAACATATACCCTTCCTCACTCACTGAAATGATTAGGATTAGTTATCATTAGGGAAGTCCCCTTCCCCTAGGTTAGGATCATTATTAGTCTAAATCAAGAAAGGTAAAGCCACTGAGGTGACAATGGTGGCTTTCCTAAGTTGCCATTGGGTTCACTTGTGCTTAGGGACTTTTGCACCAAGTGAGAATCTGAGTGTTAACACCACCCATTGAAACTAACTTGGCATTGCCATTGGGATGCTCTCAGATATATCTACCCATTGAACACCATAAATGACAGTTATGTCACCATCATTTGTGGCCTTCAACTTCCCTATGACAAAGTAGTTTTTGGTATCAAATTAGGGTTTTCAAAGTTCCCCTCTTCTTCGACCTCATGGCCCGTGTCTTTCTCTTTGTCCTTCTTGTCAATAGGATCCACATCCCAATATATCATGCATACTTCATCATCATCCTATGGATCTTCATGCTGGACCACAGGAGAGACATCCTCATCTGCAAAACCCTCCTAACAATCAAAGAGGGCTTTGGATTTAAGAAATCCATGGGATAAACTCAACGTCCACAGTAGGCGAGAAATACTTAAGATCAACAATGTTTGTCTCATTTTCAAATGAGAGGATTTGTCTAATCTCATACATCTCTACAATAGAAGAGTTATACACTTATATTATCAACCAACTTTATATGCTCAGTCCCATCTGAGCTGAAAATGGATGTTTTCCAGTTTGATCTATTACTATTTAGTACTTTGACACAACCAAAATCTCTTTTAGTTTTTCCAGTGAACGTGAATGTAGGCTTATCTTTGAAAACTTTTCTTTCATTGGCTTAAGAATTCATGGAGCTGAAACACAACTGAGAAGGATAGACTTACACTCTGTACAAGAAGTTTCTCTTTATTCATGCCAGAAACACTCCCACCCAAGCAATTTTCAATAGTTGTATCAAATGCTTTGTCAATGCTCCTTTCCGCAGTTATAGCATTTGATCTCTTTGAATTTTCCTTCCAATTGCAACAAACTGGTTGTTGTTTGTCGGTTCTAGTTCCATGTCTTTCCGCAAAAATTTGTAAGAATGGATGTGGTTTTTGGGTGTTTTCTTTGGTGGTCATTCTTGAATCTTGAGGTGTTATAGAATCAATGTTACATTTATTGTTATAGGAACTTTATCGCTGGGTTGAGAATATCACTTACGGGCAATAAAAATATAGGGAATTATCACAAAACTTAAAAGAATATAAAAATAGTCATTTTTTTTTCAAATTTTTAAACATTTAAAGCAACAACAACATCAAACAAACACATTGCTACATAAATATGAAAATAAAACTGATATATAAGATAGGTGTAGGCTAAAGTTCAAACGAAATGGACCTTTTCCGACAGCCCTTTTCCAGCGTCCGGACTCCCGTCTTCGATCACCTCCACCCTCCGTTCAGCTACCCGTCCATACACCATCCATATATCATCCACAAATCATCCATACATCCCTGCCATCAATTCACCACCTACATGTCCCGCCTCGCACCTGAACTCGTTGCGTCATCTCATTCCTCATTACCGCAAGGCCCGATGGATTTTCTTTTCACATACCTGAGCTATGTCCAATTGAAGGAAGGCTTCTTTACTGCTTCTATCCCTTGCTATACGGGATATTGACAACATATCAACACTGGCTCTATCCTATCTATCCAACAAATAGATCTATGTAGGAATTAGTTCGTTCGATGCTTTAGATTCTTTACTCTGCTTCTGAACCATTTTGAGGACTCAGGGATACTCGGGGAGAACTCTGAACCGAACGACATAAGATTATACTCAATAGAGTGTGGTATTAAACTCAAACGAATGCCATAATATTATTATATTAATGATTTGTTTTTTTTGGCTACTGGACTCTGTCTCGGACTGTATATTGATTGAAATTTATATTACATACAAACCTACCTAAATCTAAAATAATTGAAGCAAATGTTACACCAATAATTCTTCTCCTATAAGCCCTCTTTCAAATATTAGATTGAATGCCTCAATGCATACCGAGTGTAAAGTAGGTGGTCAATCCAAAGTCAACAAGCTTGATGGGTGACGCAAGAGACTTTGTTGCAAGAAGAATATTGTATGGCTTCAGATCCCTATGCACAACCCCATTATCATGACAATATTTCACCACTTCCATGAGATGCTTGAACAATCTTGCAACATCGGGCTCATAATATCTCCCATGTTTCTGCAACTGGTAAAAAATCTCCCCACCTACACATAGCTCCATAACCAATTGCACATACTCCTCCTCCTCAAATGGATTTGCATGCAAGAACCTCCCCAATCACTTTGTCTGTACAATACCTGATCTTGCCAAATTTTCCCAACCCCAATTCATCCCCCAGCTCATACCTATCCGTCTACTTCTCACACTATGTTAGTGACATGGGTTATTTGAGGCTGAAAGGAGCTTTGTGATATTGAAAAGAGTTCTATGATAGATTCATGTTTAAAAGAGCTTTGTGATAATCATAAGGTTAGTGGATTAATTGAGATATTTGCACTGTCTATTGCATATGCTCACACTGTGTCTAATGCATCTGCATATTCTCTTCACAATTGCTTTACTAGAGAAGAATCCCCTACCAAGAGGATTGTTTGGTACAATTTCAATGCCTAGTTCCCTGAAGACAAATAGGAGAATTCAGCTAGATATTTGCATAAGATGTTTATTCCTATATGCTTGTTTAATTAGCAACTAATGCTAAGACTTCAAACAATAAATTATCATGCCAAGAATTTGCAAGCTTTATAGTGAATCCTAAACTCTACACCATCCCCGCCATCATCATGAATAGTGAATCCTTAAACATGGAACCTAAACCTAGGATCCTAAAGTAATAATTAGTAAATTGAAACCCCTAGAGAAATAAAAGCTGGTAATTATATTTGATAATAAATCATGACCCTCTAACCCCCAGCCTTAAGCCTTATAAACATTTATCTTCTATTTCAGATATGAACACCATGAAAATTACATCAGCGAGACAAAATATCTTTACATCATCAGGCCAAAGATTCGAGTATTTCAACCACCCTTCCCTCCATAGGAAAGGAGTAAAAATACCAGCATTGGCTCCAATGCTGAGACAATTTGTATATTTTCTTAATACCCTTATCCTCGCTAGAATCTGCAATGTTAAATCTGATTTGAAAACTTTTGTTTCCCCAAATACATTTCAAAAACTTAAGGCTAAAAATGTTATAGACATAGAGAGAGACCTTATAATCCAAAGGGATAGGTATACATTGTAAGATGACCACTACTGACTAGAGTAGGTAGAAAATGCATTGACAGAGAATCCCAATGAAATGTAGCTTCAATACTGAAAATTTCAAAATTATATGTTAGAACACACAATAGAGAGAAAACCTTGTAACCCAATCAGACAATTATACATTGTAAGATTGATAATTAATCCCAACTAGAGTCGGTAAAAATGCTTGCATTTTCAAAAGCTGAAAGCTAAAACATGTGATAGAGAGAAGACCTTATAACCCAATCAGACATGTATACATTGTAAGATGACCACTACTAGCTAGAGTAAGTAGAAAATATATGTCCATAAAGATACATGTTGTTGTTAACAAAGAATTCAACAAGAAGCAGGGGAAGCCATGAGATAAACATAAGTGAAAAAACATTGTTCACACTTCCATCAAAATTGCTTCGATTGTAAGATAAAATAAAATATTCATGATGATGCAATTATTTCATGGTCCACTAAGTCCATCTCTCAAGACATCTAAGGATGAATGAAGGAAAATCAGTATTGAATGTTGTCCAGAAGAAGATTTGGGGGGGAATCCAAAATGTCCACTGAGTTGTTGTATGAAAGGGGTTAAGCATTATTTAATCTTGTATGGTCTCTTTGTCTGTTGGTAATGGATCTAGTCTGGAAATATTGTTGAGGTCGTTGGGGAGGGGGGACATTTCTTTTGGTTGACATAGATATAAAGTAAAAAATAATTCTTCTATCAATTTTTCTCTTAGCCCCTAGCTAATGGGAGCACCATAAAGAATGAAGTAATCCTATGGGTGGAATCTAGTCTAGGAGGAGGTTCAAGAGCGTGGGAACAGATCTTGAATCCCTTCTACATGTATAAGGCTAGGCATCTCTAGAGGTGCTTGGAGAAAGTGGGGAGGGCCTGAGCTCCTCAAAATAAACAATAGAATTGCCCACAAGTCTTTTAATAGATGGGGCAGTAGAAGATCAAGTGCTCTGCTGCCTTGACCTCTCGAAGATGGGACACTTGGAAAATCTTGTTCATTTGGGAAGTGTGGTGATTTGTCTCAACTGTTACACATGAAATTTGCACACCTAGGTACCTTGCCCTAAGTGTCGTAAAGTGTCGTATAAGTGTCGCATACACCTTGACACCATGGAATAACCTATGTCACAATCCCTAGTCAATGTGGAGGAGGGATATATTACATGAA
>SNQJ01S0068174.1:6039-34605 GCA_010110895.2 Picea sitchensis | reverse complement strand
TATGTCATTTGGAGCATCAACATTCTGTGTGTGGACTGTTTAAGCAAGGGTTTGGACAAGGGGAACTTGATGAAGCCGCTGCACTCACATCTATGGTTGTAAGTTTTCTTCATTGTTGTTCTCATTAATATAATATGCTTGGCCCACTTCTTTCAAATATGTGTTTGATCTCACATGAATTTGTCTCTAATAGATAGATCTATTTCGAGCTGATCTCAGTAGAGTAGGAAGCTGGTTGTATCTTTGTTTGTCTACAGTGCTTGTCGAGGAGTTTAAGATTGGATCTCAACTCGGACTGTGCAGGGACAAACACCAGTAAAAATGTACTTCTTTTCTCCTTCCTCCTCACACATTAGTTTATCTATATCTAAAAGGAATTCAGTTTCCATGTTAAGCACCTTCTGTCTTAAGAGTTAGGAGTCTATCTCTTAAGAGGAGATCTACTTGTCTGCAGGGAGATTTTCCTACAACATCCACCCATAGTCAATATGAGCCCACCTAGAACTAGCCAAGGGGAGTGTGAAGAAAGTTCATCCACTATTGAGATGTGTATGGGGGTTGGATGATGAGTCTATCTCTTGCCTCCATGCAATACTCAACATAGAAGGCCATCTTTGGATCTAATGTTCCCTTGGGGTTTATTTAATTGACCTATTCAAACTGCTTGTAAATGTCATATCGGATGATCCTATTCAACTCTTGCCTCCTAGGTAAGAGGTAGCCGGGTGCATCTAGGGAGTATCTGAACAGAGGAATATGGTCCATTGAAATACCCACTAACTCCAAAAAATGATTGTAAAATCATTTGTCATTTTAAATTTTTTTTTTTTGTAAAGTTCTATCATTTAATTAGTTTGATTTTTTTACAAAGGTGTCCTCTTTGTCTGTAAATGGTTGGTCACATGTTTTTAAAACAATTTTAAAGGTTCTAGAGAATTTTTAAGTGTGGTATGGGGCATTTTAAATATTGATAAAGTTAACTTTGTTTCTCTAAAAATGTACTCGACAATTTAATTTGTCAATTCCTAAAAAAAAACAACACTTTGTGTGGAAAGAGGGCATTTGAAGGGCATGTAAGATGGTCACACAAGGTTATTTATCTTTAAATTTTAAATAAACAAGCATATTTATGGGTGTGTGTTATCTTAGAGAACACCAACATAAAGGGAGWCTTRATTGTCCCATTTCTTAYARAAATAAAAGTTTTKGGGGAACCAAATCCTCTCRAAGTGGGRAKGTATTTTCCAACATGGATCATTCTATGTTTTTTTCATCATTTTGGGTACTTTTTGGTGTATAAAATAGAGTTAAGGACATGTAAAGTCTAGTTTAGGGTTGATCTTAATTCGGTGTCTTGGGGCCCTAAAACTTTCAAAGTTTGTTTTAGGCATTATGAAAGTATTTGGGGTCAAAACTTCACAATTCTAGTTCACGATCCCTCAATGCTATTCTACTTGTCAGAGATTTCCAACGGTCCAAATAGAACCTAAATTGTTGTTTGTATAAGGGAGTTATGCCTTTGGAAATTTGAACTATTATTTGACCATTGGAATATCAAGAGGATCTGACAAGCGAAAAATGAATTGAACTTCGATGGTGTTTCCTATTTTTCCACTTAGTATTCTTGTAGACACTTCTTTTGTGTTAAAATATTTGAGATGTCACTATACATTTTTATTAACAGGTGGCCACATGGTTTTTAGGTGTCCATTCAAAATGGGTAGACAAAAGAAATGGAAGATTGTAATGGGCCTTGAGGTGCAAGACCCAAAAGACAAGTCAATGTTTTCTAGCAAAGATTTAATCTAGACTGAAGTATATAGACCAGACCGTCCTTTATTTGATCGTGTTGCATGAATCCATTTAGGTAGAGTTCCTGATTTTGTTAGAGGGGAGGAAAGTAATCCCAATGATCATTGTACTTTCTTACCGACAGTAAAAAAAAACCCAACACAAAGGGATAACACTCACAAGCAATATGAGCTATAAGTATATCACAGTCACATGGTTCTTACATTTATAACTGAGTTTTTGTTTTAGTTGGTGCATGCATATTATGAATTGGTATATATATGATGACAAATGGTTATTCATGATTGGATATATATGATTTTGTGATAAGATGTTGTAATTTGTAGTGCAGTTACTCATGTTCATATGGCCCGGAAGATAAAAGAGGAAAGCGTTCAAATACATGCAGGGGCTCATTTGTAAAGAAGAGGGGATGTCAATGTCACTTTATTGTGAAAGTAAAGAATAAAGACCCTGAAATAGAAATACTTACATACAACACATATGAGCATGAATATGAGGAATGATGGCCTTGTCATGGTCAACATGACAAGTCTGGGGAGGGTAGGTCCTTACGTAAACCTAGGCTTTCAAGAGAAATTGTCTCTTTTGTAGAAACTTGTTTTTTTATGGAAGTGCCAATTGATGTTGCATATGAAAAGAACATTCAACAACATCTTGACATGGATGCAGAAGATCATGGTAGATATTTTTCCTTAACTAGAAAAGATGTTGAAAATATTTATAACTGCTTGATGAAAGGAAAATATCAACTTGACAAGAAAGATGAAATGAGTGTTAACCTATGGTATCAAAAACAGCCAGATGTTTTTTTCTTTTTTTAGAAGCCTGATGGTCCAAATGTTCCTTTTATAATTGGCATTCAAACTATATCGATGTTGGATCGAATGGTGAAACTATCTCATGATAGTTTAATAGGAATGGATTCAACTTTCAGTACCAATAAATATGGGGTAAGTTGAATTTGAAAGATTGAATGATTTTTTGGGTTGTGACTCATTGTGATTGATAGCTTAAACTTTGACTTTGAGTTTTATTGAATATCGCAGTATCAATTGTACACACTTGTGGTCTTTGACGACCAACAAAGTGGGTTACCAGTTGCATGGGTCGTGACATCTCATAATACATCATTTTATATTGTGACATGGTTGAAGCCACTAATGGATAGGTGTTATCAATTTCTCCCTGAATGGAAAGTCAATGCATTCATGGTTGATGATGCATTAGCAGAAATCAATGCTTTGAGGTAACTTTCATTTGATTTTTTTGTGACTTGTATTTATCTTGTAAGATTATCTCACGTAAATGCATTGAATCCTATAGGAGGGCCACAGTGTTGAGTGATATTGTTTATTTGACACGTATTGAGGGCATGGAAAAAAATATCTATAGGTTGGCATCTACTTCAGATCAAGAAAATGTTATGCTCGACAGGTTAAGTTATATTATGAACTCTTGCCCCAATGTTGAATCACTGGTCGAGCATGTGGATAATTTTTTCACTGATTTTGCAAATGAGAAAAAGTTCTTGGATTATTTTCATAGCCTCTAGAACTGTGACCTGTGGAACTATGACCTATGGAACTACGCCCTATGGAACTATGCTCTCTAGAACTATGACCTTTGAAACTATGATCTCTGGAACTACTCCCTTTGGAACTTGACATGTGGAACTACGCCTCTGAAACTATGACCTATGGAACTATGACCTCAGGAACTACAACCTCTGGAACTATGCCTCTAGAACTATGACATGTGGAACTATGACCTGTGGAACTATGCCCTCTAGAATTATGACCTGTGGAACTTCGCCCTCTGGAACTATGACCTGTGGAACTACACCCTGTGGAACTATGACCTCTAGAAATACGCCCTCTGGAACAATGACCTCTGGAACTACACCCTCTGGAACTACAACCTTTGGAACTATGACCTCTGGATCTATGCCCAATGGAACAACGCCCTTTGAAACTATGACATGTGGAACTATGCCTCTGGAACTATGACCTGTGTGGAACTATGACCTCTGGAAATACGCCCTCTTGAACTATGACCTCTGGAACTACGCCCTCTAGAACTACGCCCTCTGGAACTATGCCATTTGGAACTATGACCAGTGGAACTACGCCCTCTGGAACTATGCCTCTGGAGCTATGACCTCTGAAACTACGCCCTCTGGAACTACGCCTTTTGGAACTATGACCAGTGGAATTATGCCCTCTAGAACTATGCCTCTGGAACTATGAACTCTGGAACTATGACCTCTAGAACTATGCCCTCTGGAACTACACCCTCTAGAACTATGACCTGTGGAACTATGACCTCTCGAACTACACCCTCTGGAACTACGCCCTTTGGAACTATGACTTGTGGAACTATGCCCTTTGGAACTACGCCTCTGGAACTATGACATGTGGAACTACACCCTCTGGAACTATGCCCTCTGGAACTATGACCTTTGGAACTACGCCCTTTGGAGCTATGACCTGTGGAACTACGCCCTCTGGAAATATGCCTCTAGAACTATGACCTGTGGAACTATGACCTCTGGAACTACGCCCTCTGGAAATATGCCTCTAGAACTATGACCTGTGGAACTATGACCTCTGGAACTACGCCCTCTGGAACTCCGCTCTCTCGAACTCCACCCTCTGAAACTATGATCTATGGAACTATGCCCTATGGAACTATGACCTCTGGAACTATGCCCTTTGGAACTATGACCTGTGGAACTACACCCTCTGGAACTACGCCTCTAGAACTATGACCTGTGGAACTATGACCTCTGGAACTATGCCCTCTGGAACTCCGCTCTCTAGAACTCCACCCTCTGGAACTATGATCTCTAGAACTACGCCCTATGGAACTATGACCTCTGGAACTACGCCCTCTAGAACTACGCCCTCTGAAACTACGCCCTCTGGAACTATGACCTGTGGAACTACACCCTCTGGAACTATGACCTGTGGAACTACGCCCTCTAGAACTATGCCCTCTGGAACTATGACCTGTGGAACTACGCCCTCTAGAACTATGCCCTCTGGAACTATGACCTATGGAACTATACCCCCTAGAACTATGACCTGTGGAACTACGCCCTCTGGAACTATGAACTCTAGAACTATGACCTCTAGAACTATGACCTGTGGAGCTGTGACTTGTGGAACTACGCCCTCTGGAACTATGCCCTTTGGAACTAAGACCTATGGAACTATGCCCTCTGGAACTACGCTTCTGGAACTACGCCCTCTGCAACTATGACCTCTGGAACTACGCCCTCTGGAACTACGCCCTTTGGAACTATGACCTTTTGAATTACGCCCTCTGGGACTACGCCTCTGGAACTGTGACTTCTGGAACTATGCCCTCTAGAACTGTGATCTCTCGAACTACGCCCTCTGGAACTATGACCTGTGAAACTACGACTTGTGGAACTATGACCTCTGGAACTATGCCCTTTGGAACTATGACCTATTGAACTACACCCTCTGGAACTATGACCTGTGGAACTATGCCCTCTGGAATTACACCTCTAGAACTATGACATGTGGAACTATGACCTCTGAAACTACGCCCTCTGGAACTATGACCCATGTAACTACGCCCTCTGGAACTATGACCTGTGGAACTACAACCTCTGGAACTATGACCTGTGGAACTACGCCCTATGGAACTATGACCTCTAGAACTAAGCCCTCTGGAACTACGCCCTCTGGAACTACGCCCTCTGGAACTATGACCTCTGGAACTATGCCCTCTAGAACTAGGCCCTCTGGAACTAGGCCCTTTGGAACTATGTCTGTATAGTGGAATTCTAGGAGCTATTTTGGTTCCAAACTTGTCGATATTGCATTATTTATTCTATCCTGTCATTTTATTTATCAGTGTATGTTCATAAAGCTCCATTCTTGTGTATATTCCCTCATTTAAGGTGGATATTTTGGATTTCTTGTAGAAAATTCATTATAAATGACAAAATCTGTCTTAGAATTAAAAAAAACTGAATTTGTTTCAAAAGAAAGCAGCAACACACATCCTTGTCCTTGTTGGACATTCAATTCTGAAGGCAATTCTCAAATGAACAAGGGGCCTTAATAGACATATCTTCTATTTATATAATTACAGGATAGGCAATTTTCTAAAAACACAAGTTACTTCTTTTACAAGTAATGTCCTCTTGTAGAACGTTTTAGTAATTAATGCGATCAATGACGCTACCATTCTAATATCATGATGCATTAGCCTACTAACTCATCAAAGATGTTGACTCATAATTCTGTTGACTCATCATAACACATGACAACTTATTCCACTTAGATATGTAGACAAATAATCATCACATTCAATGCCAACATGCCCCATCCGACACACAAAACTAACAATGACTATTTTGATTCTTTCATAGCTATACACTCTAAATTTCTCATTTTTTCTGTAAAAAGACCTATGGTAAATATATAAGAATATTTATCCTTAGTATTACAATAGATAATTTCAACTTCTATACTTCTTCCTCCCTTAGATGAAATGGTGGTGTACTTTGATGTGCTCTTTCCTTGCGTGAAAGAATGGGTTATTTGGAAGTTCCAGAGGGCATAGTTCCACAGGTCATAGTTCCAAGGGGCATAGTTCTAGAGGGCATAGTTCCAGAGGTCATAGTTCCATAGGTCATAGATCCAGAGGGCAAGTTGCAAAGGGCGTAGTTTCATAGGTCATAGTTCCAAAGGGTGTAGTTCCAGAGGGCATAGTTCCAAAGGTCATAGTTCCAGAGGTCATAGTTCCACAGGTTATAGTTTCAGAGGGTGTAGTTCCAGAGCTCATAGTTCTAGAGGGTGTAGTTCCAGAGGTCATAGTTCCACATGTCATAGTTCCAGAGGCGTAGTTCTAGAGGTCGTAGTTCCACTGGTCATAGTTCCAAAGGGCGTAGTTCCAAAGGGCATAGTTCCAGAGGTCATAATTCCAGAGGTCATAGTTCCAGAGGGCGTAGTTCTAGAGGTCATAGTTCCAGAGGTCATAGTTCCATGGGGCGTAGTTCCACAGGTCATAGTTCCAAAGGGTGGAGTTCCAGAGGGCATAGTTCCAGAGGCCAAAGTTCCACGGGTCATAGTTCTAGAGTCATAGTTCCAGAGGGCGTAGATCCACAGGTCATAGTTCCAAAGTGCTTAGTTCCAGAGTGCGTAGTTCCAGAGGTCATAGTTCTCGAGGGTGTAGTTCTAGAGGTCATAGTTCCAAAGGGCATAGTTCCAGAGGTCATAGTTCCACAAGTCATAGTTCCAGAGGCATAGTTCCAAAGGGCGTAGTTCCATTGGTCGTAGTTCCAGAGGGCATAGTTCCAGAGGGCGTATTTCCAGAGGTCATAGTTCGAGAGGTCATAGTTCCAGAGGGCGTAGTTCCAAAGGTCATAGTTCCAGAGGGCGTAGTTTCAGTGATCATAGTTCCACACAGGTCATAGTTCCAAAGGCATAGTTCCAAAGGGCATAGTTCCACATGTCATAGTTCCAAAAGGCGTAGTTCCAGAGGGCATAGTTCCAGAGGTCATAGTTCCAGAGGTTGTAGTTCCAGAGGGCATAGTTCCAGAGGTCATTGTTCTAGAGGGCATAGTTCCAAAGGTCATAGATCCAGAGGGTGGAGTTCCATAGGTCATAGTTCCAGAGGGTGGAGTTCCATAGGTCATAGTTCCAGAGGGCGTAGTTCCACAGGTCATAGTTCTAGAGGTGTAGTTCCAAAGGGAGTAGTTCCAGAGGTCATAGTTCCACAGGTCATAGTTCCAGAGGCATAGTTCCAGAGGGCATAGTTCCACAGGTCATAGTTTCAAAGGGCATAGTTCTAGAGGGTGTAGTTATAGAGGTCATAGTTCCACAGGTCATAGTTCTAGAGGGTGTAGTTTCAGAGGGCGTAGTTCCAGAGGTCATAGTTCTAGAGGTCATAGTTCTAGAGGGAATAGTTCCACATATCATAGTTCTAGAGGGCATAGTTCTAGAGGTCATAGTTCCACAGGTCATAGTTCCAAAGGTCACAGTGTGAGCAGTAGACGGATAGGTATGCGCTAGGGGATGAATTGGTGTTGGGGCAATTTGGTAAGATCAGGTATTGTACAGACAAAGTGACTGGGGAGGTTCTAGCGTGCAAATCCATTTGAGGAGGAGTATGTGAAATTGGTTATGGATCTATGTGCAGGTGGGGAGATTTTTGACCAGTTGCAGAAACAGGGGAGATACTCTGAGCTCGATGTTGGAAGATTGTTCAAGCATCTCATGGAATCGGTGAAATATTGTCATGATAATGGGGTTGTGCACAGGGATCTGAAGCCATAAAATATTCTTCTTGCAACAGAGTCTCCTTCATCGCCCATCAATCTTGCTGACTTTGGATTGGCCACCTACTTTACACCAGGTATGCATTGGGGCATTTGATCTGATATTTGAAAAAATGCTTATAGGAGCAGAATTCTTGTTGTAACATTTGCTTCAATTATTTTAGATTTAGGTAGGTCTATATGTAATACAAATTTCAGTCAATATACAGTTCGAGACAGAGTCCAGTAGCTAGAAAAACCAAATCGTGAATATAATAATATTATGGCATTCGGTTCAGAGTTTAATACCTCTCTCTATTGAGTATAATCTTATGGCATTCGATTCAGAGCTCTCCCCGAGTATCCCTGAGTCCTCAAAATGGTTTAGAAGCAGAGTAAAGAATCTAAAGCATCGAACGAGCTAATTCCTACATAGATCTATTTGCTGGATAGATAGGATAGAGCCTGTGGTGATATGTTGTCAATATCTCGTATAGCAAGGGATAGAAGTAGTAAAGAAGCCTTCCTTCAATTGGACATAGCATAGGTATGTGAAAAGAAAAGCCATGAGGCCTTACAGTAATGAGGATTGAGACGACACAGCAGGTTCAACTGCGAGGCTGGACGTGTAGGTGGTGAATTGATGGCGAGGATGTATGGATGATTTTTGGACGATGTATGGATGGTGTATGGATGGGTAGTCGGCCGGAGGGCAGAGGTGATCGGCGACAGGAGTCTGGACGCCGAAAAAGGGCTATCGATAAAGGTCCATTTCTTTTGGACTTTAGCCTACGCCTATCTTATATATCAATTTTATTTTCATATTTATGTAGCAATGCGTTTGTTTGATGTTTTTGTTTCTTTAAATGTTTAAAAATTTGAAAAACAAATGATTATTTTTATATTCTTTTAAGTTTTGTGATAATTCCCCATATTTTTATTGCACGTAAGTGATATTCTCAACCCAACGATAAAGTTCCTATAACAATAAATGTAACATTGATTCTATAACACCTCAAGATTGAAGAATGACCACCAAAGAAAACACCCAAAAACCACATCCATTCTTATAAATTTTGGTGGAAAGACATGGAACTAGAACCGACAAACAACAACGAGTTTGTTGCAATCGGAAGGAAAATTCAAAGAGATCAAATGCTATAAATACAGAAAGGAGCATCGATAAAGAATTTGATACAACTATTGAAAATTGCTTGGGTGGGATTGTTTCTGGCACGAATCAAGAGAAAATTCTTGTACATAGTGTAAGCCTGTCCTTCTCAGTTGTGTTTCAGCTCCATGAATTCTTAAGCCAAAGAAAGAAAAGTTGTCAAAGATAAGCCTATATTCACATTCATTGGAAAAACTAAAAGAGATTTTGGTTGTGTCAAAGTACTAAATAGTAATAAATCAATCTGGAAAACATCCATTTTGCAGCTCAGATGGGACTGAGCATATAAAGTTGGTTGATAATATAAGTGTCTAACTCTTCTAGTATAGAGATGGATGAGATCAGACAAATCCTCTCATTTGAAAATGAGACAAACATTGTTGATCTTAAGGATTTCTCGCCTACTATGGACGTTGAGTTTATCCCATGGATTGTGCAAACCCAAAACCCTATTTGATTGTTAGGAGGGTTTTGCAGATGAGGATGTGCCCCCTGTGGTCCAGCATGAAGATCCACATGATGACGATGAAGTATCCACAATATATTGGGATGTGGATCCTATTGACAAGAAGGACAAAGAGAAAGAGATGGGCCATGAGGTCAAAGAAGAGGGGAACTTTGAAAATCCTAATTTGATACCAAAAACTACTTTGTCATAGGGAAGTTGGAGGCCACAGATGATGGCAACATAACTGTCATTTATGGTGTTCAATGGGTAGATATATCTGAGAGCATCCCAGTGGCAATGTCAAGTTAGTTTCGATGGGTGGTGTTAACACTCAGATTCTCACTTGGTGCAAAAGTCCCTAAGCACAAGTGATGAGAACCCAATGGCAACTTAGAAAGCCACCATTGTCACCTCAGTGGCTTTACCTTTCTTGATTTAGATTAATAATGATCCTAGCCTAGGGGAAGGGGACTTCCCTAATGCTAACTAAGCCTAATCATTTCAGTGAGTGAGGAAGGGTATAGGTTAGTTAAATATTTTATTTAAGTTTATGATCAATGATGTATATTCTAGACTTAAAATCAGAGATGAAGTTATCCTAAATGAGAGTGCAAATCACTTAAATATATGCTACAAGTTTTAATGTGATTTGCTCCAAATAAAATGATCCAATTCTCGGAAGATACAAAGTGCTAGAAATTAGAATTTACTCAAGATCACAATTCCCTATAGAATGTAATAATGGTGTGATTGAAGCTTATGCTGAGCAAATCAATTGACCAATTGCAAGATATAAGGAGCAATGATCATAAGAAAGATTGATTCCTTAACCCTTAGTGTTTGAAACTTGCAAAACAAAAATTGAATTTATCGAGTGTCCTTAAGTGGATGTATGAACAAATGCTTGCAAATAGATTTGAGCCTTAACCATATGTGAAGATGAGATTACCACAATAGACTCAATTCCTTAATCAGCCAAGAAGCATTGTAAACTCCATATATGCAAGTGGATATATAGATCTATGAATGATTAGCAAATCATTTCTCCTTAAAATATAAATTCTCCACAACAATTTGCAAGCTGAAATGTGGCGATTTAATCCAACTTGGAAGATGATCCAAAAATATTTTTCTTGTCTTTGTGGTTTTAGAAGCTCTTCTATTTTCATTAATTTCTATGATATGATAAGAATGATTTGCTTGGATTGGTAACTACATAGATGAGTGGTCTGTTGGGTTGTGGTTAGGTAGATAGGCAGTAGACAGGTGAGGAGTTTAACACACATAGTTTGGATTTTCAACTTAATCCTGTATGGGTTATATTTGAGGATCCCCACTGATAGATAGGGGTCTTGATCTAGCTATGACAAAAAAAGGTCTTTTTGTTTAAAAAAGGGTGATTGTTCCTATTTATGTATATTTATATATTCGTGTATAATAAGCTTATCTATGTATGAGCTCTATCTGCAAATCCCTAAAGTGAAGTTTCAGGGGTTTGCATCTCATTTTGGCAAAAAATTATCTTTTGTTTCTCAAACAAGATTATTATATATCAAAAATGTTTGGCTAGTTGTTTATATTCTTTTGTCTATGTTAAGATATGTATGTATATATTCATGTGTGTAGTTTTTATGTGATACTGGTTGTTTGGTTATGCATGCCATATTGCCAAACAGAGTAAAAACAAATTGTGTTGTTGTCAAGAAAATTTGGTTTCTTTGGGGTGGGTTACTCTGTTGTTAGCTCTCTTGGATAAGAGTTTTTTTTTTTTTGATATATATATGAGATAATATGGTTACTCAGTAAATATGGCTTTTGCGTTTTTCCTGCAGGATTTAATCTTTTAATTTGAATATTGGAAAACTAACATTTCAATGTTTTTTGAGTTATATGGTTTCACTCTGTTACGAAATATTGCTTTCTGATATTTTTAGGGTGTCTCTGTTAAGAAATATTGCTTTCTAATTTTTGAGGGTGTATCTTTTATTTGGTCTATTAAAAAAACAGTAATTCAATTTTTTTCATGAATGTAGTTTTTTGATATCTCTATAAATGTGTTGTTTTATCAACTTTGAATATAGTTTTGTGATCTTATGTGTTGTTTTATCAGTGATACTCTGAAGATTTTGGTGTATTATCATGTGGGGTAAGAAATTCTAAGGTTGTCATGAAGTATGTGATATATTTTTTCTCAAAACAATAGCTCTTTGTATTTAGAATAAAAACTCACTTATACTTAATCCGAACACTGTGGATCATAAGCCTCGTATAATCATTTTAAATTTAACAGAGAACTTCAAAAATATCAAATAAGGCACTGTATAAACGAAACCATGTCTTAGGATACCATGTGTTCCTATCCTAATAGGACAATCAACACATAAACCATCTCTTCTTGTCCTGAGAGTAAAATAAATTTGCAAAACTTGTATTTAACAAAAAAATAGCTGCTACTAATCCCCTGAATGTAATAGTAAAATAACTTTGCAAAACTTGTATTTAGCAAAAAAAAATAGCTTCTACTTAATCCCTGAATGTATTAATCATCGGAATTCTTGAATGTATTAATCATCGGATGTAACCAGATTGTAGATTCAGGGAATGTAATAGTAAAATAACTTTGCATGTAACAGTAAAATAACTTTGCAAAACTTGTATCTAGCAAAAAAAAATAGCTTCTACTTAATCCTTGAATGTATTAATTATTAGAATTCCTAAAAGTATTAATCATCAGAAGTAACCAAATTGTAGATTCGGGTTATCTGAAGTAGCTGCTACTTCATCCCCAAATGTAACCAGATTTGAGATTCCGATCATTAGAAGGCACAATCGACTTTATGAGGGCACCATTGACTTTCTGAATCCTCCAATAACCCAAATCTACAATGGGCTTAATGATGGCCTCTGCATACTGCCCATCACAAACTTCATAGAATCATTATAACTTCAAGAGAAGTTCAAAAATATCAAATAAGCTACTGTGAAAACAAAACCATGTGTTCCTATTCTAACAACAAAATTACTTTACTAAATATAAACCATATGTTTCTATCGTAACAATAAAACAACTTTACAAAACATAAAGAAATAAAAGCATAAATAAAACCCTAGTCGGATGCAAGGTACAGATTCCACTTGAGAGTCTCGTGGCCTCTGTTGGTGGACAGGTGTTGCTGGAAAGCAGTGCCCAGGGAGAATGGTTGATGAAGCTAGTCACCCGAGGAAGTAGATCCTGAATGGTGGAGAGGGAGGCATCCAAATCCAGAGATTTCATCCAGAAAATGGCGACTCCTGCTCCAAGTCTCTGAGCTCCAGAAGTTGTTCCTGGAAGCTTTGCCTTTATAGTCAGACCGTAGACACTCTAACCTCAATACCAAACCACCAGCCGAGAGAGTGAAGTGCTTCTGAAAAAAATGGCAAGGGGATTGCTTTCTGAAATGTCTTTTGCACCAATGATGATGCAATTCTGATATTGACTTGAAGCTTTGTATGATAAAGCAATTTTGATATTGACTTGAAGCTTTGTATGAAATGCACAATTACTGTGAATGCTTCATCTCATGCAATGTTCGTCCATAAAGTTGAGGCGAGAGCAGCAGAAGAATTCTGAAAAGATACAAACATTAGAGGCGAGAGTGACAGAAGAAGCACCTACATGTTGATGGAGATCAATACCCTTCCACAGATTCAAGTTAGACGGAGCTGCCCTTCAACTGGGCTGGCATTCACCTTCAGATTTGAAAAACAAGAGGAATGAGACGGGCGCGGGACGCAATGAGAGATAGGTGGTGAATTGAATGAGAGATAGGCATCGAATTGATGGTTGGGGTTGAATGCAGGAAATGGGATGTTGATGAGGTATGGATGGTATGGAGTCGACGGAAGAGAAGATGGGACGACGAAGGAAGGGGCGGTGAGATGGGATGGGTAACCGGCCAGGGCTCGGAAGTGATCGGCAACGGGAGTCCAAACACCGGAAAAGGGATGCTGGCAAAGGTCCCTTTCGTTTGGGGTTTAGCCTACTCCTATGTGTGAGACTCGGACGACATGATTACTGTCCGACTGCCATTATCCCTTACACGCAACATATGCCCCATGATTCCCTTCGCTTTCCCTTGATTTCACCAGTCAGAGAAACGCCAAGGGGAGCTCCACGTGTTCTTATAAATTAAATACTTTCCCTTGATTTCTCCGGTCAGAGAAACGCCAAGGGGGCTCCACGTGTTCTTATAAATTAAATACCGTGCAGGGTGTGGACGCTGCCAGGGAGAGCGCTCTGGTGAATGCTCCACGCATTCAGGTAATTTGATATTGTGCAGGGTGTGGACGCTGCCAGGGGACGCGTTCTGGTGCAAGCTACACGCATTTCGGTAATTTAATACTGTGCAGGGTTTTGCTGCCAGTGGAAAACGCCATCCATGCACAGCGTGCGTCCAACCTGATACCCCAGCCACCTTGGGAGGAGCCCGCGAAGGAGAAAGTTTCTGCTTGGCGCCCGCAAACCCAAGGAGCTGAAGGGAACGAGATCGCGTGGGTTCCCTCCCGAGCAGATCTGGGCGCAAACACTCAGCAGTATCCTTCCGCGTGGTAACCTAAAGCGGACAATACCTTTATGAAAATCGCTCCCCATCGAGCCCGCCTGTGTCTTGGAAGGGTACCAAGAGGTTGGTATAGTGAGGCCACCAGATCGGCTGCTTCAGCCTCATTCCGAAATGCAAAAATTTGGGTGTGCTGGACCAAGAAGGAGGGAGGGTAGATTTTAGCCAGAGTTCGTTTTTAGGAAGATAAAGACCAGACGCCACAAGTATCCAGGCAGGGATTGAAAATTTTACTCAGTTTCAATAAAAGACAAGCGACTCAGCGTCACGCCAATTGAGGACGTCGATCGAGAGGAAATTCGCTTGGGTATCTCGCAGTAGGAAAAAACCCCTAGAGCCTCTTAATGATCGCCCAACTAGTCATGGCGATAGAAGGGATCGAGCTGAAAAGATATAATACAAGGCACATCAACCGAGTTCAGAGAGACCATAAAAATTGGTGACACAACCCATAACTTACTTCAGTTTGCAGTGGTTATTATCATTAACAACAGAGCAAGCCGAGAGCATAAGAATGGATAAAGGGAATAGCAAGGTAAGGTATTCTAATTTAATTTCAATCTCGACCGTCAAGGGGACTGCACAAGTCGAAACAGAGTTTTATTATATCTGCGGCAGAATAGAAAACATAACATTTTGTATACAACCAAGCTTATGACAATTCCAGCGAGAAGGGAATACATTCGATACCAGTGGTTTCATTACATCTGTGGTGAAATAAAAACCCATACATATATAACCGAATCCCATTTACACTTCATGCGCCAAGAGAATGCATTCGATAATAGTGTTTTATACATTTGCGGGAATAAAAAAACCATACACATATAACCAAATCATATCACAATTCATGCGCAAAGAGAATACCTTCACTAACAGTGTTTTTATACAAATGCGGTGAATGAGAAAACCATACATATATAACCAAATCCCATTTATTGTTCATGCGGCAAGAGAATGCATTCGATAACAGTGTTTTATACATTTGCGGGAATAAGAAAACCATACACATATAACCAAATCATATATAGTCCACTCCCTGACTTGATCCGGAGTCCAAGGAGGTCCATCGATGCCATCAGCATCCTCAATCTATCAAGTGTCATGCACACTCAGAAGAAACCCGTCAATAGCACCTGTCTATACATAGATATCAAACAACATAACATCATAGTCCAACAATATCATCATCAGAATCCATAAGAGAAACAAACAACCATATGCTAAATCAGATCACTTGCATGCAAGTACCCTCAAGAATAAGTCAAATCATGTGCGAGCAAGAGCAGGATGTTACATACACCTGCTCTTGTTTTAAACTTCGTCCCAAAGGTTCACAGTATATAGGTGTAGTAAATAAAGTATTTGACAAGATCTAACTGTCTAACTATAAAAAAAAATGGAAACTGCGGGTGCATATCATATGCGTCCTGTAAAGATCGATCCTCGATTAGATAGGATACTCTTAGGAACGCCATGCAATCTCACTATCTCACCGATAAAAACTCTAGCTATGTACGGTTCCTGATACGTCGTACACACAGGGATAAAATGTGCACTCTTCGTCAGAGTGCCAACTACCACGAAAATCAAGACATGACTTCTTGTTGTCGACGACAATCCCACAATAAAGTCCATCGAAAGGACCTCCCATTTCAATTCCTAGATAGCGGGTGGCCGTAGTAATCCTATCGGATGTCTATGTTCAACCTTCGCTTGCTGATATTCTAGACAACTCGCCACGTAGTTGACTATGTTCATCTTCATTCCATTCCAGAAGAATAAGAGTTTAAGGTCTACCCACATCTTCGTGACTCCTGGATGAGCCATGTACACTGCTCCTTGAGCTTTGTTTAAGATCAAAATTCTTAGCTCGTCGTTAGGCAGTACGTAAATCCGGTTATTATACCTCATTAATCCGTCATTGTCCACAATAAATCCCTCAATTTTTCGTACCAACATGGTGTCTTGTCCGATATTTTCCTTAACCTCTTTATACCAGTCATCATCGCATTGTATAGTTAGAATCTTTTCACGAATATTCGTTTGGAGAGGTATCACTGAAAATATGCATGGTCCCCGACTCATGCAACTTCCACTCTGTTCATTGTTCCTTTTGTGTAGGTAATCTCAAAATCATACTCGTTAAGCGGTTCTAACCAACGCCTTTGTCACGCGTTCAAGTCACTTTGTGTAAAAAGTGCTCCAAACCACGGTGGCCTATTTTCAGTTTGAAGTTTTGTCCAATCAGGTGGTGTCTCCACACTCTCGAGGCATACACAATGGCCAATAACTCCAAATTGTGCATTGCGTAGTTCTCCTCATGCCTTCTTAACTTCCTTGAGATGTAAGTGATCACTCGACCGTCTTGCATCAAGACTCTGTGTTGGCACAGGGGAAAACCCAGGGTTCAACGCTCAAGAGCGCACCAACAAAGCCCTAATTACCGACCCTTTCGACAACACCTGCGAAGTAGATGAAATCTCACCCGAGGTAGAGGCAGGGGTGGTTGCAGAACTCAGGTGTCTGCAACCTTAGCTGGGACATAGATCTGTGATTGTCTTGCTTACAACGCACTTAGCATCAGTTATTTCCTAACATACATTTAGTAATACACTTCGCAGAAAGCACAGAGCACTGCAGTAATTACTTAGATCTAGCACTTAGCAATGATAAACAGATTATACTCAATATATTAAGTACTTAGCATCTTATGTATCTTATAAGAACAAAGCATCGATAAATCTATCTAAACATATTAGAACACTTAGCAAGAGAGAGACAAACACATCAACACAATACACAGAGTTACCGTGGTTCACCCCCACCCTGGGGCTATGTTCACAAAGTCTTCTTTATATTATCTTGGTTAAGCAGTTACAGCATGGACCTTCGATGACCCTTACCCTGCATAGGACAAGAGATCTGCGCAGCTCGCTAGGTCCTCTTTCCCTGGGTAGATCCAAGCACTAAGCCTTCTCACACTCCGTGCACTCAACACTTATTATAGCATGCACAGAGCTCTTACAGTCACACAGACTTCTGATCACATAGATCCAACTTATGCTCTAAGACATCGACTAGACAGGGCCTCCTTCTTACATGGCCTAGACCTCTATTTATACATAGAAAAAGGCCTAAACAAGGGCCGACATCCCTTTCCCATTACAATATTCCCAAAAAACCCAAAAAGGTTCCACAAAAAGTGGCGAGATCTCGTGATCTCCGCTTCGCTATGCGCGCCACCTTCAATAGGCAGTCGAAGTACCAAACGATCAACTATGACCAAGTATTCCTCAAAACTTGGTCGAGGGCCAACAGGCCCCCAACACTCACCTATAAATCGTCCCGAGTCACTTTTCTCTGGGTAACTCTGCCTCGAAGGCCTCGAGCTTTGCTCGAGCTGCTTCGACCTATTTCTTTGCTACTGCTTCTTACTCGACAAACTCTTGAATGAGTGCGTTACTAACTCGTCCTTCTAAGCGCTGCTTTGTTGTGTTCACGACCTATTCCAAGTCTGTCCCTTGGCTCTTAATCTCTAAGAATAGTTGACATGCCCTATCCATAACCTTGCTCTGGATCATATGAATCTGTTGTTGCACGACGCGTTGTTCATGGGACCTCTTCATTTTATTTATGGTCGGTAGGGCCTTCAGCTGTACCTGTAACTTCTCAGCTTGGTACTTCGCCTCCTAGAGCTGTGACTCTAATTTATGCAATTCAGGGTTCTCGAATAAGTTCTCATGTATCTGTTCACTTCTACTACTTAATTGCTTACATTCTTCAATGAGTGCCTTAATCCTTTCTACTGTACTTCGTGCATTCACTTTTCGTTGGTCACGTTCTTCTTGTGGAGTACTCGGTATAGCTTGGAGCTCTAGTTCTACTACTCTTTGTTGTAGTTGCTGAATGACTTCAGCAATCTTCATTACTTGGCATTCTATGGGTTCTTCTGCCTTATGTTCTAAGCCAGTCGCAGAGCGAAATGCTCCGTTGGCTGCTTCTTCGATCCCAATTTGCTTTGCGAGAAGTTGCTCCTTCTCCTTTTGGATCTTTGTGCGTTCTTTGTCAAACTTCTCTTGGATGACCTCCTTCTCTTGCTGTGCAGCTTGGCACTGCTCTATGATTTCCTCGTGTGCATGCTTTAGGGCCTAGGTGGCCTGCGTTGTTACTTCTTCTTTCTGAAGGCGTACTTCAACTAGGTCGGTAATCCTGCAAAGTTGAACTGACTCATCTCCTGCTTTGAGTGTTCCTTTTGGCATAGGTGCAGTGGAGACTGTGTGGTTAGACTGGAGGGCTCGCTGTACTCCTTGGAGCTCAACTTTGATTCTGTCGTACATCATCTGTTGCTTGGCCTCCTGCTTTTATGTGATCTCTTCTATAGCTACATTCAAAGTCGAGAGGAGAAAGCTGCAGTCATATGGATTGAGCGTAGTCTTTATCTTGGTCACGGTCACTTTGGCTTTCTTCTTAACGGAAGACTTTGAAGGTGACCCTTTTCTTTTCTTTAGAACTTCGACTTCATCTTCTGGTTGCTGTTCAACTTCGTTTAGGACTTTGTCATTACCTTCTTCATCTGGTGTGACGAAAGCTATCCTTACAGAGTGTCTATCCACGTCTTGAACCTCTTCAGTTTTCTTCGTCTCCTTTGTCTTCTTTGTCTTCTACATCTTATTGGGCCCAGGTGTGTCCTACGCAGCTTCTGGGCTGTTGATATATGAAATATCCACTGGATCTACTACAACGAGGAGGTTCGGAGACCATTCCTTGGTAATCTCTTCAAGGTCTTCTTCTGTCAATTTATAATAGGACTGCAGTTGTTCCTAGTGCTCATCAGCGCGTGGAGTTAGGTATATGAAGTGGTGGTCCACGTTGAACTTCATTAAAGGTCTGAATCTGTGGAGTGTGTTCAGAGTAATGCGAGGTGTGGATTGTATCACAGTCTTCAATTGGATGTAGTATCTATGAAAGACGGCATTCGACTGCGATTGCTTGCTCATATCTGTCATGTACCATAATGTATTGAACTTCGTAGCCAATGGTTCAAACGGCAGGGTTTCAGGAAAAACGACATCCTCTAGCATCTCCCATGCTATGAAGGCAATCAGGATGAGAAGCCAGCTGAAGTGGAACTCATATCCTTGGTTTTGCGCTTCTTTGCAATCTAATTCGAGTTGATTCGCTCAGTACTTCAACCAGTTCATTTGGACTCCTTCTACGTATTTTCCTATGAGATCAACTACAAACCTAGATACTTGCGTCGGTCTATTCTTGTAGACTAAATTTCCTGCGATCATCTGACAAGTGAGGCGCACTGCGCCACTGTCAATAGAGGTTACCTTGTAACCTTGCACTCCTTTTTCAATACTTCCATAGGCCTCTTTAATCTTCTGTGAAAGAGCGTGATCTGTGGTCTTTCCAGGGTAATAGTCTTGCGAGGCAGGGCCCTGCATGATCAACCTAGTGATTTGATTGATCAACACCAGATCAATTGTTATATGCCGGTTCAACCAGAGATATCCTCCATGGTAGTTCGCCAGTAGCAATTTTAAGCAACCGTTCACCTCCTGGTGCCTGCCAAAGTGTGGAATCTTCATTACATTAAGTAAGGTCGACTGCACGAGGTTCATCGTCCATTGCTTAGGGACGATCTTAGAATTCTTCCCCTTTGTCATCGTCAGATACTTGTGCGGGGCAAGCATACTGTAGGCTTTCCGGTCACCAAGGGTTGAAGTCACAAAACTTCAATGTTGTGAGCTTGGTCTGCTCAGTGCGAACTGCCCGCACACCCTTCGATAGGTACGTAGTGATCATAGGATAGTTGTAATCTCGGGGCACACTATCACGGTTGATTTCACCTTTCAGAGGAGGTATGTAAGAGGGCAAGATGCTCAGGATTAGTTTGGCATTTGCGATGTCATCTCTATGTTTAGTACGTTTCTCGGCGGTCTGTCGGGATGGTCTAGCTCGAGCAGTGGATGGAGAAGTTGCTACTCCTCTTGACGATGAGGCTTGGAATCTGGTGGACATTCCTCTTTCTGACATAACTCTTTCAGTTCTTAAGCTAGCGAGTACTTCTCTCACTGATTCTTCTGCTGCGCTAAGCTCGTCGAAGATATAATCTCAGGATCACTCTCTCAGGTTGTCGAGGGGATGAAGGTACCGTAATTGAGTAGAGAGCAAGGGGGGGTAGTCACTATTCCACAATGCGGGTATTCAGTGAGCTCAAGATCTCAATTGGCAAAAGTGTCTTCCAGGCATGGCACGACGGAATAAGTAAGTAAAGTTGTAACGAACTGCTTGCAACAGATAGGAGGGTCCATTAACTCTTGATATGTTCGTTATGGCATAGTCTAACGGTCAGGTAACAGGTCATAACTTTATTTCGAGCCGTTCAGGCCATCAGCGGAATAGGTATATTGTCTTCTAACGGTTATATTACTTCGACATGGCGAAGTGTCATATGTCATTGTTATGTTATCCTGACGAAGCTCAAATTTTGCATGTTTTCCTTCTGCAGGGTTTCTTCTAGAACGTTCTGTAATTTCTCCAACTTTGCTTTCTTCTTCATGAATTTTCTAGCCTTCTTCCTAATGAGCTTCGTCTCGGTCATCCTTTTTTCATTCTGATTTTTTTCTTTTCTTGGCATGGTAACTTCACGGTGCTGAGATTCTTTCTTCGGATCCACGAGTATTACTTGTCCAACATATTTTTCGGTCCTCTGTGGTTCTTCTAGTGTTCTGTCAACTTCGTCATCCAAGTTCCTGGGGTCAAGAACCCTTGATCTGTTCTCCTATTCTTCAATCAATTGTGCGATCCTTCTAGTCATGAAATCTCTTAACTCTTGTCTCTGTTGTTCTAGGTCCTTTTCTGCTTCCTGTTTTCTGGCTTGATCTTTCTCAATCCAAGGTTTACCAAGTAACATAGTAAACGGGGCGCTGTCCTCCATGAACTTAACAATCTCAAAATCTTCTTCTGTCAAAGCTCCATGAGCATTCATAGATATCTGAGTGAGCTTTCCACATAGGTTTACCAACTTTCCTCTAAATAACCCTATTCCTCCTAATGAAGGGGTCATGTTAGGTCTTCCTATAGATTTTCAGGTTCCTTCTGTCATAATGTTCACCTGTGTTTCTTCATCCAAAACACAGTCAATGTTGAAGTCTCCTATTCTCACTTCGATCTGTTCTTTCTTCTTGAAGATCTCTGATAGCCTAACATGTCGGTGGTCATTCAAGGTATCTCTCATTTGTAGCAATATCTTTTTTTATTCTTTCTGGGTTTCTACTATAATTTTGGTCTCTTGATCTCCTGCTTGCTCTATATTAAGCTTTTCAAGCCTAGCAATCATTCTAGGGAAATCCAATACTTCATGGTCCATATCCTTACAACAAAGACAACTGGGTCTTCACCCAGGGCATTCCTTAGCAAGATGTATGGGCCTTTTGCAATTGTAACAAAGAGTTAATCCTCTATTTCTCTTCACTGATCCCCAACTTTTCATGTACTGTGTGCTAGGATCATAATGGTCAGCCTACAAAAAATTCTTTCTCGAATCTTGCATCCATTGGTTAGTCCCAAAATTCTTTCTATGCATAGGTATAACATATCTATCACTATACTTATCAGATCTATTCATATCGAACTTTCTTTAATCTATTAATGCTCTAGTTTTGAAGCTAGGATAGAATCTATCAAACATACCTAGATCCATGGTTTAGAAACAAAAAATTTCACTTATCTTACTTCTACAGAGAACAAAGCTTCAAGATCTAAGAATTCTAACTATTCTTACCTTTATCAAAGCACATATGTTACAGATCTTACCTTTTTCTTGCAGATTGACCTCTTTCTTCGCAGATCTGACTTCTTTTTCTTTAGATCCAACCTCTCTTCTTTAGATCCGACCTTTCTTTCTTTTCACAAAGCTTCACAGGTCAAACAGAACACTACGCACTAGGGAAACAGATCTACGCACAGAGCTTATTTCGCACAAAGCTTCTTCTTCTTCAGTTCCCACCAATCATAGTTCCAGGTCCCAACAATGGAACCTTTTGTTGGCACAGAGGCAGGCCCAGGGTTTAATGCTCAAGAGCGCACCAACAAAGCCCTAACTATCGGCCCTTTCGGCAACACTTGTGAAGCAGATGAAGTCTCACCCGAGGTAGAGGCAGGGGTGGTTGCAAGACTCAGGTGTCTGCAACCTTAGCTGGGATACAGATCTATGATTATCTTACTTACAACACACTTAGCATCAGTTATTTCCTAATATACATTCAGTAATACACTTCAAAGAAAGAACAGAGCACCACAGTAATTACTCAGATCTAGCACTTAGCAATGATAAACAGGTTATACTCAATAGATTAAGCACTTAGCATCTTATGTATCATATCTAGCATGCATTCATATATCATAAGCACAAAGCATCAATAAAACTATCTAAACATATCAAAGCACTTAGCAAGAGAGAGACAAACACATCAACACAATACATAGAGTTATCGTGGTTCACCCCCACGCTGGGGCTACGTCCACAAAGTCTTTTTATATTATCTTGGTCAAGAAGTTTCAACACAAAGCTTCGATGACCCTTACCCTGCATAGGACAAGAGATCTACGCAGCTCGCTAGCTCCTCTTTCCCCGGGTAGATCCAAGCACTAAGCTTTCTCACACTCTGTGCACTTAGCACTTATTACAGCATGCATAGAGCTCTTACAGTCACACAGATTTCTGATGACATAGATCCAACTTATGCTCTAAGCCATCGACTAGACAGGGCCTCCTTCTTACATGGCCTAGACCTCTATTTATACATAAAAAAATGCCTAAACAAGGGTTGACATCCCTTTCCCGTTACAATATTCCCAAAAAACCCAAAAGGGTTCCACAAAAAGTGGAGAGATCCCGTGATCTTCGCTTCGCTATGGGCTCCATCTTCGATAGGCATTCTAAGTACCAAATGGTTAACTATGACCAAGTATTCCTCAAAACTTGGTTTAGGGCCAACACTCTACCTAAGCCTTCCTTGGATACGTCTGTGCATACCAAAAAGACCTCATCCATGTCAGAGACTTTAAGTATCGACATTGTCTTCAACAATTCTTTGAGCCTTCGAAAGGCTTCTACACATTTCTCGATCCATACCAACTTCTTGTTTTTCTTATGCAATTCTATGATCATATTTTCTATCTTCGAATAACCTTCGACAACATGTCATTAATATCCAGCTAAACCCATGAAGCTATATACTTCTGGTATGTTCGTTGGTGAAATCCATTCCATAATAGCCTCCACCTTCGTTGGATCCAGAACTATGTTTTCGCTGGAGATAACATGCCCCAAATATTGAATCCTCGATTGACAAAAGAGCATTTGACAGTTTCTCGTATAATTTTTTCTCTTGTAAACACTGCAGTACCAAGCGCAAAAGTTTGTCATGTTCTTCCGTTGTTCGAGAATACATCAATATGTTTCCAATGAATACTTGAACAAACTTGTCTGAGTATTCGCGTAACACCCCATTCATCAAGCCCATGAATACCCATGGGGTGTTTGTCAGTCTAAATGGTAAAATGGTAAACTTGTAATGCCCAAACCTCTTCTTGCAAGTGGTATTAGGAAGGTCTTCCTCCTTGATTCGTAACTAGTAATATCCTTATCTCAAGTCGATCTTCGAAAAAACAATCACGCCTTCATTTGATCATCAAAACGTCTATTCTTGGCAACAAATATTGGTTCTCGATCGTTTCCTTGTTCAATTGACGGTAATCGAGGCAGAGTCTCCATGACTCATCCTTATTCCATATGAAAATAATAGGCGCACCTCAAAGGCGACACACTTGGATGTATAAGTCCTAGGTCCAACAACTCCTTAAGTTGCATTTTCAAATCCTATAACTCAGGGGTCAACATCTGATAAGGTGTTCTTGTTATCGGTTCAGTTCCAGATTTTGAGTCGATGGTAAATTCCTTCTTGCCTTTGGGTGTAAAACTTGGTAGCTCTTCTGGGAAAACATCTGCAAACTCTCATACTACCAGAAGGTTTTCTAATCCTTCTACCACACCCTTGACATGCAATGATAAGAATGCATATAACTTGCATCCTTGAGCATTCTCTTCTGTAGTACCTAGTTCTATCCAAAACCAAAATTTTGGTCGGCAATTGTGCCTGATGTCTCGAGCACAGTAGACTGGTGCTCGGCCTAGCAATTATTCATTGTAGCTTGAATCTGGCGGGACTTTCCCAAATCTCCAATTGTAGTGGGTCATGTTGATTCGACCACTCTAGCCCTCTCAATCGAAGAGTCGCGCTGGTAATGTGGCTCTCCACATGTCCAACATCCATTCTTCAGTCTAGTGCTCCTGATCCTAGAAGTAGTAGCTGCTAGCCCACCAGCCTGAACCGACGTAACAACAACTGTTGTTGATGCGGTGGTCTCCTAAAGGGAGTTCCCCACTGGGGAGTTGGTCATCGAGGTGTCGTGAACATGGATCTTATCGACGTATCCTGATACCTTGAAGAAGTCTAGATCGAGTTTGATGTTGTTGCACACCAGACATTGTCTGTCTCGTCGGTCTCGTAGGATTCCTTCCCTGACCCTCGTCGATAAGCTCTTCCTCAACTATGAGGGCCTTCTGGACTGCATCGTGTCGCGTTTGAGGCATTAGGATCCTCACTTTCACAAGAATGTTGACGTTAAGGCCAACACAAACTTGTTGACCTTCGACATTCTCCATGCTCATATGTGGAGCATACCCAAGCATCTTGAAGAGTCTGGCCTCATACTCAGGCACCATATGACCACACTATTATAAGGCGTTGAACACATTGCACTACCGCTCAGTGAATTTCTTCAACAATACCCCTCCCGGAACTGCTCCTCAAATAGTTCCCATGAAACGTCTTCGAAGACCAAGTTCAGATGTTGCATGAGTGTTTTCCACCATAGAATAACGCTCCCCTTCAGCTGAAATAACACCATGCAGACTTTCATGTTGGAGGTGTAGTTGCGTAGTGCGAAGCACATCACCATGTTCTCCAACCATGCCTCGGTGACTGCACCATCCGTGGCTCCCAAGAACTCAAGAAACTTGAACTTCTCAAGTTCTCTGTGAACGCTACTAGTATCGGCTGGGGTGCACTGTGGACCCTCAGGGGGTATAGGTAAGATTAATCAAGCCCTCTGACATCCTCTAAAAGGACCTCGTTAGACCAACCGCATCCCTCTCAGCAGTCATCCCCTGTCCCATGACTTGTTCTTCTCCTTGGGGTTTAGACCCCTTTGGCATGGATGTTACTAGAGGCATCGCGCCTCTTCCCCTAGCACCACGTTGTCTACCTCTTCGACGTCTTCTAACCATGGTTACTGGTACAAACAAGTTAAAATTTTAATCAACAATAAGTTGTTAATTGAGGGTTTAATACAATGGAAGGCGTGACGATCCACAGTTGCAGGGTTGAACCCGCTTCGATACCATATCTAACATCCCATACTGTTATACCTAAGAAAAAGTGAAGCGCAAAGGTAAATTTATTTTTATTTTTACTTTTATTTTTTATTTAATAAATTAACATCAACACAAGATCACAACAATGCCTACTCAACACCATCAAAATCCAAAGCAACACTAACTACTGATCATGGAATCACTAATGACGCATTCAATGCATCAACGAAGGATAGTGACACATAAACATAAATGGCATAGCAGGTTAGCACATCATAATTATCTTGAAACAATTTATAACAACATTCAATAGAATAATGAATATAAAATAACTACCCAACCAACCTACCCTGCAAGGTTAAGACCTCTAGGACACATAAGCAACGCTCAAGCCCAGGTTCCAATTGATTTTAACCATTTAAGGTCTCAGGGTTGACGAATGTTCTGAGGAACAATGAGGTTTCTACATCCCACTAATAGACAAGTCCAATCATCAACTAGATCAATCCATCCATCATATTCATCAATTAATCAAGGCGCAGTGTAGTCATCATAAAATTCAACACTTATTCCATGACACGTGAGAAGTATAATATCAATAACAATCATTCTTTACAATAAATTTTCATTGCGCAAGAAATAAATAACTAAAACAAACAATCATTACATTGAATTTCAAGTTGTACTAGAATTCTAACCACTTGAGTAACCAGGTGTAACATTAATCGGTGCGCGCAATCAATTATTAACATAGACAAACATCGACCGTAAATATTCAATGCACAATGGAAATCCTCGATCAATCTTTTATTCATTCACATTTTTAGTGGGGCTAGAGATGACAATTTACATCACCAATAGCACATCATATAAAAATTCACGGCGCAAGGGACCTCTAAAGCATCCACAAAAGTCTAACTATAATAACAAAATCAATTAAATGGTGCAATTACCTCTTAGGAACATTCTAACTATGGTCCAACTGAAATTACATATATCAATAAAGGACACGATCACCATCGACCTTATTCATGGCATGCAAGGGTAATCACATCTAAACAAGCACACATCCACATAATTATTAACACATGAGTAAAATGATTTCTGAATCAACCCTTCATTGACATTTATTTCATGGTGTGCGAGTGAGCTAACCACTTAATTAAACATGCATAACATTATTCAGCGCACACAATCAATCTAATAACTTAATCATTCATCGAAACTAAATTTTTCATTGCGCAAGTGTAAACTATCCATTTATTCATGGCGCAACAAAATCAAGTACTCCATCTTTCATACATCAACTAATTACATAACTCATCAATCAACATCACTTTCTAGGTGCAAGATCAAGCAAATCATGGACGATCATACATCTACATTTAATACATGGCGCACAAAATCTACTCAATTAACCAATCATGCATCACATTAGGATTCATGGCGCATGAGAATCATCAATTTGTTCCAAGGCGCAAAACAATTTGGTCATTAAACGAATCATACATCAAATTAAAATTCATGGCACAAGGGTCATCTCATTACTCAATCAGTCCGACAACAACCTCGCCTAAAAATTTAAATGACAACGAAACGACATAGTTTTCTTAGCAATGAATAGATAAGGCATACCTAGGCAGAAGGATGGGAATTGGCTCATTATCAAGGCTCGATTGAAGTCCTTCAAATGAAGAGTTTCATTATCAAGGCTCGATTGAAGTCCTTCAAATGAAGAGTTTTATTGAATGTCAAAAGAATAAAGCTTTTGTTGATCAAATAATTGAAGAGATGTTTCGCTAAGGAAAACCTACCCAAAGAAAAAAATACATATCCTAAGGGACAACTACACTCATAAACTTATACATAAAAAGTTGAAAGGGTGAGTCAATGCATGAGTAAAAAGAATACAAATCTAGAATTCAAGAAACCCGGAGACATAACTTAAGAAACTTGCAGCGTTGGAGGGGGACAAATGAAACAAGGGAAATGTGTTGAGACTCATAGGACATGATTACTATCCCACTGCCATTATCCCTTACATGCAAGAGATGCCCCATGGTTCCCTTCAATTGCCCTCGATTTCACCAGTCGGAGAAACGCCAAGGGGGCTCCACGTGTTCTTATAAATTAAATACTGTGCAGGGTGTGGACACTTTCTTGGAGCGTGTTTTGGTGAATTCTCCACGCATTCAGGTAATTTAATATTGTGCAGGGTGTGGACACTGCCAGGGGATGTGTTCTAGTGCAAGATACACGCATTTTTCTAATTTAATACTGTGCAGGGTTTTGATGCCAATGGAAAACGCCATCCATGCACAGTATATGCCCAACTTGAGTGCCCATTCACCTTGGGAGGATCCCACGAAGGAGAAAGTTGTTGCTTGGTGCCCACAAACCCAAGGAACTGAAGCGAATGAGATCGCGTGGGTTCCCTTGTGAGGAGATCTGGGTGAAAACACTCTGCAGTATCATTCCACATGGTAGCATAAAGTGGACAGTCCCTTGCATATCCACAAGGAAAATCGCTCCCCATCGAGCCCACCTATGTCTTGGAATCATTCTCTAGGAAGGGTACCAAGAGTTAAGAACCAAATATTGAATACAAAATCACCACAGCAGATATAGAAGAACAATATAAAAAAAACACAACTTTATTATATCAAACCCTTGAGGTAGGGCAACACCATACAATAGATCCTATTATGGAAGGGATCCTCTCCTATTCACTTGCCTCTTCGAGGGGGAAACCTCCTAATGAGCTTCAGCTCCAATTACAATACTTCT